>JAHTLZ010000265.1:484552-495006 GCA_023846285.1 Phrynocephalus versicolor | reverse complement strand
TAGTAGTAGTAGTAGTAGTAGTAGTAGTAGTAGTAGTAGTAGTAGTAGTAGTAGTAGTAGTAGTAGTCATGAGCGGGTTTGGTGTCCTTGCTTAACATTGACATTTCATTTAACAGTATTTTTGTGTCATCTTATTAAACCTCGAATCCCTAAAGATAGAATTATCTTTAAGTAAAGTATATACTGAGTGTAGTTATACCCACTGCTATGATGGCACTTTGTGTGCTTAGAAATTTACAACATATTACACTCTCGTGTTTTGTGAAATCATAAGAATAATGAAATATTGCCCTCTGCTGTCCAATTTTACTAATAAATTGGTGGATCAGAGTTCTGGTAGTTCACTTCTAGTTCAACAGAAAGGCATTTTCCATTTTGCTCTGTTTTGTAAAAAATATTTTTAATCTTCCACATTGTGGTTAATAGTTTAATTATTTTGCTTTTAACAGGTCAAATGACGATAAGACCAGTGAATTGCTATTATTCACATTCATTGTCTTTGAATGATGATTATTTGTCTATATGTGCAGTTGGTGAAGTTATAATCATTGTATATTTTCAAGCTACTGTTGCAAGTTACTGTTGCAAGTTTTCTCTTTTAAGAGGGAAAATAAAACTTTAAAAAAAGAAAGAACAGCAGCCACAAGTTTAGATGTTCCTTATTACATTTTTCCTTATGTTTTGTAAAAACCATACGGTGGACCCTTGTATAACAAACAGTTTGTATAACAAAATCTGTACAACATAAAAAATTCTGGAGATAGGGGAAATTTGCTTAACATAATTGACTATGGGGTGAATTCATACAACATAAAAATGGGATTACTCCATTTTCAATGCATTCCTATGGGAAATTTGTATAAAGGAAAATTTGCTTAACATAATTTCATTTGGAACAAATTAATTCCTTTATACAAGGTACCACTGTATTTGATTTGTGATCTGTGAGAATCTCATAGTTGTTGATGTCCCCCATCCCAGCTCTTCAAGCAGTGAAGTTTAAATACAATAAATAATTCTTAAACTGTATGTTTAAACCATAATTATCCAGTGATAAACCCCCAAAGTAACGTAACTGTGGAGCAGGAGGAGAGGTTATTCTCTTAAATGTGCATGGTATTTTATTGTTGCCAGGAGTAAACATTCTTTGTCTAGTAATTGCTCCACCTTCATCCCATATGTAGTTTAAAGTGTAGGCTAATACAAGTGTATCACAGGAGCTGTAGGGCTTATTTGCCAGATTGGAAGTGAAAGTGTTTCTGTTACATGAGAGGCATGCAGGCCTTAACTCAGGCAAGATTTAATGGCTTTGTCCTTCAGTGTAAAATCTAAGAACCATTGCGTTAATATAGTACCTGGCCAAATCTAGTGCAATTATGTGTGCTTGATAAGCATTCTTAAATAACTACTGGAGCCATAGCCTTTTCTTCCTAAGGTTAATTTGTTGGAAGTTATTCAAGTATGAATTGTTTAGCCTGCTGACATGGGAAGATACTGCTTTGCAGATAATAGCTACATAATTCTAGTGCTCTGAAAGTATGTATTGTACATCTCCCTAGAGTGATTATGCTGAGAACGGCTGGAGATGGAAGCCATATGTACTGAAGGGCTGGTTGCCATGCATTATCACTTTATTATGGTTTGATCATCCTCTGGAAATGTGCTTAATGTAATGGGAAACAGATAGTATAATTCAATTGTTAGAAGGTTTTGGAGCACTTAAAGATGTACAGGGATATTTCTTGTTAATATTATTTTAAAATAGGTAAAGGGATTTTCTTTATATAAGCAACATATCAGTAGATACTCCTGAATCATAATCAAGTGGATAGATGTTTTGCATATATGGTGATTACCATATGTTCTATTCATGCAACTCGGCATACTTTTTTTTTTTAAAAAAATGGCGACATTGTAGGTATCATGTCCCACAGCAGCACTTAGTATCCAACAATATCATTTAGAGAGGGAAAGGTTGTTGCTGGAAAAGATGGGGGGGGGAGGCACCGAATGGGCAGTGGCGTCAACGTATTATTTTTTTGTTTTCGGTCTTTGCTTTCAGATGCTACAAATTAGTGATCTCCAAACTTGTCTCCTGTATTTAATGCCATTCACTTTGTTTCTTTTGGGCCTTTCTGGCCTTTTCATATAGCCAAAAAGCTGGGGGTTAAAAGATGTGAGGAAGCGAGAAGACACTGAAATTTAAAGTTGCATAGGGCAGCATATTTTGCAGCACTGTATGTAGAAAATAAGGGGTGTGGTGGTTCAGCGGGCTTGAGCAGTGAAACTGTTGGCTGCAAAGTTGGCAGCTTGGCTTTTCGAATCTCGGCTGCCAAGCAGCAGAGTGAGCTCCCACTGTTAGCCCCAGCTCCTTCCAACCTAGCAATTTGAAAGCATGTAAATGCAAGTAGATAAATAGGTACTGCCCTAAAAAGTGGGAAGGTAAAACAGTGTTCAGGGTGCAGAAATGCATTCAGCCATGCCAGTCACATGTCCACAGACTTGCACAACATTGGCTCTTTGGCTTGGAAACGGAAATGAGGACCACCCCTAGAGTCAGACACAACCAGCATGCATGTGTGTGGGGAACCTTTACCTTGATCTTTTTATGTAGAAACTAGGCCAATCTGTTACAGAATTGAATCTACCATGGATTAAGAAAGAAGGTCCATTCTGGATCAGACCTTATGGGAAGGCAACAACCAAGGCAAGGAGGCAATAATATTCTCTGTTATTTATTAGCATCTGGTATTCAGTGGTTCTGAAATACAGACTCACTAAAGATAACTGGTGAAGAAGAGATGATGTTACAACTTAGTTTCAATGAATGCTACATTACCTCAGTTTGACATAGGGATATAGTCGTACCTCAACTTATGGTTGCTTCAACAACCGAATAATTAGACTTACGAACACTGCTCTCTGCTCTGTATGACAGCTGTCTTTGACCGGTGGGATCTGTCAAAGTCAGCTGTTGTGCAGAACGGAGACCAGCGTTCGCTGCCCATCACCACCACCTCCTCCTCCTTGGTTGCTTCAATCTCTGCAAAAGAGATTGAAGCATCTTGGAGAATAAGAAGGAGGTGGTGATTTCTGCCTCCATTGCCTCTCCCTCCTTCCTTGCTTCCCTTCCAAGGCACCCTGGCTGGGCGAAGATCAATGAGTCCCTGCTCTGCTCACCAAATTGGTGGGCAGAACACAAACCCATTGATCTTTGGTGCTTTCTTTCACTTACCTCTGGGCTGGACTGATCGATCTTCACCCAGCCCGAAGGTAAGCACTTACATGGAGGTAAGTGCTTGCCTTGCAAGCTACTCAGGCTGCCCAAAGATCAATGGGCAATCTTCCTCAATCAAGGGCAGCGAAAGGCTGTTCTTTGCAAACCCCACCCAGCTGATTTTGATGGGTCCAACCTGTCAAAGTCAGCTGTATGGTGGGTCTGTGGAGAGCAGTCTTTGGCTGACCTTGATTGAGGGGGGTTGGGGCAGCCTTCCTCTCCAGAACAGATTAATTGATTTTCAGTGCATTCCTATGGGGAAACCGCTGTTTGACTTACAAATAATTTGACTTCCAAATGTGCATTCAGAACAGATTAATGTCCTAACTTGAGATACCACTGTACATTGTATGATAAAGTAATGCTTGAGCTGGTTGTGAAAGGAGGCTCTGACAAGATTGCAAGTTTCAGAAAGACATGTCAATAGGCTGAAAATTCCTATAGACGAGTCAGTGTTTGAATGGTCTCCCTCCCTCCTTCTCTTCTGTTTTTGCACTCCTTTCTCTTCCGTTTCCATTAACCTGATCTTTATGAAATAGGAAATGGGGCAGTTTCATCAGCTTTGCCAGAAAACCCAACTCTAGTGAGTTACCTCCTCAATAGCAAGAAGGCCACAGCAGCCATTCCAGAAGGTTGTAGAAGGGAGATGACATTCCATCAGCCCTTCTCAAAGAACTGTTCCACCAGGCTGCTGTGGTCCCTGTATTGTTTCTAATTCAGAACCATTTCGGGCCAACCTGGCAGCATATAGGAAGGTGGGGGTGAAATGTGGAAGGATAAAGACCAGTATTTTCCTAATTCATACTGAAGTTTGATCAGATTGGATCAAATCTTGAACCACTTGCATGCAAGTGCATGAAGGTCATCCTGCATGCATAAGGGGGAGGGGGGAGCTCTGGTGTGGGGCCTGTATATGATGTCACACAGCTTTCCATCCTAATAACTAATGTCTTGAGGGAACTCATGTGTGCATAGACCTCTGTGTATACGGGGGTTCCGTTCAGAGTAGGTCCTTGAAAATGCATGGCTCCAGTTTGAGGAGGATTTCTATATACTGGCCTCCATTGTAGATGACCACACTCAGTGCATATATGTCAGTGGAAAGGAAAGTTTTATGATATAGTGATGGATTTAACAGCATGGCCCTAATTCCCCTTCAGTATTTGAATGGTAGTGTCAGATACCACTCCAGGGTGCTCTGCTTGTTGCCCTTACAAGCTGATGTAAGCAGACCTAAAGGGTAAATCACAGAAGCTTGTTACACAGTTACTGCTAACAAAATATTCCAGGTTCATTTGTAGCCAAGAGATACAAGTATGGCTTGCTTTATATGTGTAAGTCATTCATCAAGACCCTTGTATTTTCACTGCACACATATCTGATACTACAGCATAAGTATTCAAACATTGTCTTTATCTTTTTCCATTTTGTTTTAAAGCAAGCAAGCAATGCAAACTTTTACAATACGTTTGAGTCTCAAAAGCAAAATCAGTGAAGTGAATAGGTTGACTATCTTGAAAATGTGACTACACTGAATACAAAATATAAATAGATTATGACTTCATGAAGCAGAGAGACAATTCATAATTAGTAAGATGATTTGTCTAAAAATTGCCTGAAATTTTTAGAATGATTAAGGTGTATAAAAGAGCCATACTCAATATTCTATAGTCACATGAAAAGATGTTTAAAATATAAAACCATTGACACAAATAAGATAAATCTTAACATGGTTAAAATTAGCGTAGCAACTAGCTCAAGCAAAACGATGCTTCTCACTCAGCATAGAACCTCAGTATTTATAATAAAACTTTGCTTCTCTTATCTCTCTCATTCATTCATAGGCATGGGAAATTTCATGGGTATTTATAGTTTAATTTTATTATTTACTTAATCTTGCCACATAGCAGTATCTGTTGCTTAAAAGCAGCACTTTGATGTTAAAAAGTAGTGGGCATATATAAAAATGTATCCACATTATTTGCCCTGTAGATGTCAGGTTCTGTATTTTAAGAGTCGATATGAGGTTTGTCCAGAATACTATTTCACTTCACATAGATGCTAAATTTCTGTGCATTTTTACCTTGCAGGGGGCCTTTTTTGTAATCTGCATTTTCTTTCATTTTCATTTCTGATGCTCACTTTTTCCCCCATATGGGAATGTGGTTAAGCATTGTTTATAGTGATATGCCTAATTCTTTATCACTTTTCTCTTGTATTGCAGTTGTACCAAGAGAAACTGCAACTACAATTCAGAAAGAAGAGTCTGTTGAAAATATGGAGATCAAGCTATCGGAATCATCTGATAAGACAAATGCAGACATTGAACAGAAGGACACACAAGGAATTGATCAACTGTCACCATCAGCAGAAGACAAAGTAGAAGAGCAGGGACAACCTAGTGAATCCCTCTCAAGTGATGTTGGATTTAAAAAGGTTTTTAAGTTAGTTGGGTTCAAATTTACTGTCAGAAAGGATAAGACTGAAAAGGTAGAACCAGTTCAGCTAGTGAATGTAAAAGCAGATGGTGAAGCAGAAGTGGCATCGGGTGGAGGTGGAGACTCCAAAGAAGTCAAAACAGAGACAGTGGACGAAGCAACGCAAAGCGAGGTGCTCAATCCTGTAGAAAAGACAGAACAAGAAACTCAGACTGACCAGAAGAAAGAAGAAAGTTTGCCTGAAACGATAACAGAAAGCCCTCTTGAAGCAGAAAGCAAGCAGGAAGAAGTTAAAAATGATGGCACCAAATCTCCAGAATCTCCGACGAGCCCAGTAACTACTGAAACAGCATCACCCCTAAGAAAGTTCTTCACCCAGGGGTGGGCTGGTTTTAGGAAGAAAACAAGCTTCAGGAAACCAAAAGAAGGAGAACTGCAAGCTATTGAGAAAGACATACAAGAGCAAGTAAAAGAAGTGGCAGAAGAAGAAACTGCCATCGGTGAAGAATTAGAAAAAGAGAAGCCCGTACCAGAAAAAGAACAGACAGAAATTTCCATGGAAGTGAGTGATGTCAAAGCAGAGAAAGAGGCAGAAGAAACAAAAATGGTAGATGTCTCAACAGAAACACATGGCGAAGATGCTGTTATGCCACGTGAACAGCCATCAACCAAAGAGTCTGCAGAACCTGAGATAAAAGAACCAGAGATAAGTTTGAAAGAAAAAACTGACTTAGCTTCAGAGGAAGTATCAACACAAACTGAAGAGTGTCTGATGTCCCCGGAGCAAAGCACTCTTGCACCATCTGAGAAAGAACCTGAAGCAACAGCTCTGTTGGCAGGTGAAGCACCTGAAGGACAAACAGACCAGTCTGACCTAACTTCTCCAATGACAATAGAAAAGGTGGAAGAACCTTTTGAAATAATTGAAGCTGACAAATCTGAACCAGAGGTTTCTGTTCCGACAGAAATGCTTGATGAAAAATCCACAGAGATGAGCACTGATTCAAGCACCATTGAGAAGAAGGAAGAGCCAGAAACAACCCCCAAAGAAGAACTTGTTCTTGAACAATTAGTTGAAACAGTGAATGAGACTGAAAGCGGACAGTCCACCGAGGAACAGCTGACAGTAAAAGACACCTCACCTGAAGATGTCAATGAACATCTTAAGCAAACAGAACCAAGCACTGTAACTGCAGCAACATATAAACCTCCAGAAGGTATCACAAATGAAGTTGAACTTCTTTCATCTCAAGAAAGAGCCAAGATACAAGGCAGCCCCTTAAAAAAGCTTTTTACAAGTTCTAGCTTAAAGAAATTGTCAGGAAAGAAACGCAAAGGAAAAAAAGAAGCAGCAAAATCGGGGGAAGCAGGAGAACAAATGCAGCAATTATCTGATTCTGCAGAAAGTCCAGAAGACCCAAGGGGAGAAAGCTCGGCTTCTTCCCCTGAAGAAGCAACAGATTCTGTAGAAAAAGTTGATGCATCACAAAACACTGAATCTGAAGAAGGATCTGGTTTAGATGTGGCGAAGAAAAGAGAAAGTGTCACACCTTGGGCATCATTTAAAAAAATGGTGACCCCCAAGAAACGTGTCAGGAGGCTGTCGGAAAGTGACAAAGAAGATGAACTTGATAAGGCAAAGACAACTACTCTGTCTTCAACAGAAAGTGGACCCAGTGAAGAACAGGAAGAAATTAAAGAAATTCCTGAGGAACAGAAATTAGAAAAAAGCACTGAAGAACCCAAGAGAAAGGTTGATACTTCTGTGTCATGGGAAGCCTTAATTTGTGTAGGTTCATCTAAAAAAAGATCCAGAAAATCATCATCTTCTGATGAAGAAGTGGGACAAAGACTAGCTCAAGAAGGACAAAAGATAGATGAAGATGTGCCAGATAAAGAAGTGGCAGCAGAGGTGACCTTAACTAGCTCACATGAAAGTGACCAAGGACAAGGAAATTCCTCACCAGAACAGGTTGGAAGCCCATCCGAAGGTGAGGGAGTTTCAACCTGGGAGTCCTTTAAAAGATTAGTGACACCAAGAAGAAAGTCTAAAACAAGGATGGAGGAGAGAAGTGAAGAATCTGCCACGGTTCCCAGCTTAGAACATTCTACTTCAGATACAGATTCTGGGAAAGAAGAGTCCTGGGTTTCATTTAAAAAATTAATGCCTGGCCGTAGGAAGAAAAAGTCAGATGGAGTACCAGAACATGCTCCTGTTCAAGAATCAGGAGAAGAAATGGCAGAAACCAATGAGGAGGACTATGATGTTCCAGCTGTTGTCCCTTTATCAGAGTATGAGGCTGCTGAACAAGAGAAATTTGAAGCCCAAATGGCAAAGCAAGTTGACAAGGCTGAAAAGAATTTAGAGGAGGAAAAGGAAAAGCCAGGGGATGCTATAACTGAACAGTCTAACGAAGGACTAATGCATGCAGTTACTGTTACAGTAGTAGAAGGGGAGAGAGCAGTTACTAGTATTGAAGAAAGGTCACCATCTTGGATATCAGCTGCTGTTACTGAGCCCATTGAACAAGCAAATGAAGATGAAGAAAGAAAAACTGAACCTATTTCTGAAACTGGAGTTGTTGAAGAAACAGTGGTGGACACTAAGCTCATGCCAGAAATTAAGAAGGATATTAGTGAAGACACAATAGTCAGTGAGCTAACTTCAGAAGCCATTACAGCTCGTGAAGAACCTTCAGGTGTTGAAGAAGGAACTGAGATATCCTGTGCTGAAGAGACAACTGAAATGGTTTCAGCAGTTTCAAGGCTATCTGAGTCTCCTGATACAACTGAAATAGCTACACCTGTGCGGGAGGTAGAAGAAAACCAGGAAGAATTAAATAAACAAACACAAGAAATTCTGCAAGAGGTTGCTGAAAGAGTTAAAGTGACAGATGAAGCATCAGTGGTTTGTGAAAGCATATCGGAGGTGGTAGTTCAGCCAGTTTCAGTAGTAAAACCTGCTGTCATAATTCAAGGAGCTGAATTGTCTGAAATGCCCTTAAAGGAAGAAGAAGCTGTAAAGACTGATATTCAAACTGATGGAGGAATGAAAAGTAATGAGGGTCAGGTTGAAGTTAAAGAAGGTGATCTCAAGGAAATATTAGAGCAGCAGAAGGATGTGTGTATGGAGGTGCCAGGAAGCACAGAAGTAACATATACCTTGGATAGAACTGATGAAAATGACCATCCAAAATCTGAACAAGAAGTTGTAAAAGAATCTGAAAAAATTCTTGAGAAACAGAAGATTGATGAGAAGTCTGACGATGAAGATGAATTTGTCATTGTTACAGTAACACCTGAAAAAGAGCAAAAAGTAACAGAAGGTGACACAACTGAAAAAAAGGAGATGCTGTTAAAAGAAATTGACAGTGGAGAATATGGTCCTACCTGTGTAGTACGGGAAGTCAAGATGACTGTAGAAGCTACAACACCAGTTATGATTATAGATGTACCAAAAGTGGATGACTTGATGAAAGTGACATGTGAAGAGAAGCCTCAATTCTCCCCAAAACAAGAAAAAAATGTGGATATCGTTCCTGACTGGCAATCAGAACCCACAGAACAAGGTACCATTGAGGTTAAGAAGCCCCTTCTGCAGAATGAACCACAAGAAGCTGACATTTTAATTGAGTCCCCTGACACAGGAGAATTTGTCCCTGAGGCACCCACTCAGAGCAAGATCATTGAAGTTATAGTGAAGGATGGGGATACTAAAGTCCAAGATGTGGATGTGGCCAGAGAGGCTGTACTTGGTGCCAAAACAGGAAGTGCAAAGGAAGTTGCAGTTGAGGAACAGGTCCATGGTGAGACTGTGGAGACAGAGGTGCCAATTAGAAAACTGGAGGTGGATGTCCCTCAGCAGAAAGCAGTGGCTGAAGATTATATTCAGAGGATGGTAACAGATGGACATCTAGAAGAAATGGAAAAGAAAACAGATATGCAAAGTATGGAAGATGTCATGGTGGTAAAGCCAGAAGTAAAGGAAATGGAGACAAAGACAGAGTATATTGTAGAAAAAATAGATATCCCAGAGCCCATGCAAGTAGCAGAAACACACATCACTGTACAAGGGGTGCACACAGTGTTGGCTGTAGACATTGAAGAAGTTACCAAAACAACTGATGTAGTGTCAGAGGCTCTCACAGAGAAAGATGAAGTGGAACCCCTTGTAAAAGCACTAACTGAAGAGACAGGTGTAATGATGGATATGGGAGCTGTCACCAAAAAAGCTGGTACAAAGGTAGAAGTGCTGACTGCTACTGAGGGGGTGGCCTCAAAGATAGATGTGGAGGCTTCTACCAAAGAAGCAGATGCAAAGGTAGAAGGCATGATACCTGAAGAGATGGTGACCTCATCTGGTCATGCAGGTGGAAAGTTGGAAAAGGAAGTTCCCAAAGCAGTCGTGGACATGGAGTCCAGGGTGGAAACATCAGGTGCAGAGATTGCTGAAAAAGAAAAAGCTAGTGCAAAGGTGGAAGTGGTGAGTACTGCTGAGGAGGGGGCCTCAAAGACAGATGTGGAGGCTTCTACTAAAGAAGCAGATGCAAAGGTAGAAGGCATGCTACCCGAAGAGATGGTGACCTCCTCTGGTCAGGGAGGTGGAAAGTTGGAAAAAGAAGTTCCCAAAGCAGTCGTGGACATGGAGTCCAGTGTGAAAACATCAGGTCCAGAGGTTGCTGAGAAAGAATCAGCTGGTGCAAAGGTGGAAGTGGTGAGTGCTACTCAGGAGGTAGCCT
>JAHTLZ010000265.1:464628-484542 GCA_023846285.1 Phrynocephalus versicolor | reverse complement strand
TACAAAGGTAGAAGGCCTGATACCTGAAGAGAAGGTGATGTCATCAGGTCAGGCAGGTGGAAAGTTGGAAAAGGAAGTCCCCGAAGCAATGGTGCACATGGAGTCCAGTGTGGAAACATCAGGTCCAGAGGTTGCTGAGAAAAAGAGTGAAATGGAAGTGCCTCCTGAGAACGCAGATATGGACCACTCAACAGAGGAAGCAAAAGTGGTCTCCTCCTCAGAGAAATCAGATACTGAGATCCTCACAAAAAAAGCAGAACCAGAGGTCCCCATAGAAAAGACAGAAGTAAAGGCTTGTGAGGAGATCATTACAGAGAAGGTGGATGCAGAGGTGGCTATGATGGATCCTGCAAAGAAGGTGGATGAAAAAG
The DNA here is from genome assembly GCA_023846285.1 of Phrynocephalus versicolor. Taxonomy (NCBI): domain Eukaryota; kingdom Metazoa; phylum Chordata; class Lepidosauria; order Squamata; family Agamidae; genus Phrynocephalus; species Phrynocephalus versicolor. Next base: position 484,171 of record JAHTLZ010000265.1, on the reverse strand, counting down.
ATCCTGCAGAACAGTCAGAAGTTCTGGTAAAAGCAGAGGTCACTGCTGAACAGCTAGAAAAGGAGACCTCAGAGGAGATACAGAAGGAAATAGTGTTTCTGTCTGATGTAGAAGGTGCCACAAGTTCTTTGGTAATGTGTGCTGAACCTGTTTCAGCTGAAGGCTCACTGGATATCAGTACAGGGCAAGAATTGGTGAGTAAAGCCATGACCAAAGCACCCCTGCAGACAGAAACTCCAAAAGTTGCCATTTCCTTAGAATCAAAAACACCTGATGCCTTGGTTACTGTGACACTTTCAGAGAGTAAAGTGAAAGATGGATCTCCTGCCTTAGGACAAGTAGCAATGGTCCAAACTGGAACTGAGGCACCTAAGGAAAGGGGGCTAGATGAACGATCAGTCTCCAAAGAGGACACTGTGGATCTCACTCAGGCAGTTGTGGGAGATGCCAGGCTTATCTTGAGGTCACAAATCCCAGAAGGGATCAAAGCCAATGCTCCAGAAAGTAAGGACAAAGTAAGTGCAAATGATGTAATACTTGTGGAAACAAAATTGGATAAGGAAAGTATAATTCAGAAGGAAATATCTATACCTCATATCAAGACTGAGGAAAAAGCATTAACATTTAGAGACACTACTGATTCTGAAGGCCACATGCGGAGCGAAAAGGAAGAGGCACTTCGTTTGGAATCAAGATACACAAAGGCATCTGAGAATATTGTGCAGAGTGAAGCAACGGGTGATACTACAAAAATAGAGCTTGGAAAAGGGCATCTGGCAACTGAACTGGACCCTACAGAATTAGTAATGCTTGAGACTGTAGTAGAAGGAAGTATCCTTTCAGATGCTGGATACCTAAACAGTGATGTTTCAAATGCTGTTTTGGAAAATATGAGTGACGGTACTCCCCCGGGAAGCAGTGAAGTTAGCCAAAATGGGATCACAGTGCCAACAGAAACATGTCCCGATAAACTTCCTCTAGAATCAGTCCCTCAAGTTTTGGAGCACACAGCAACTTCAGATAGCTATCAGACAAAGCAAGGACTGTCAGAGAAGGCACAAATAATGGAAGAAGAGAAATCATCAGAAAGCATTGAATTAGCTAGTGGGGATGTGTGTCATGCAAATTCAGTACAGCAAGAGGTTTTCACTGAGCAACAAGCAGCTGTCACTATTAGTATTCCTGAAGCGCCAAGTTGTACAGCTTATAAATCCTCGGTAACAGTAACAGCTGCTGAAGTTGAAGAACAGATCATTGCTGAAAATGTCGCTTCTGCAGAACCATCAAATGAAACACTTCAGCCCTTGCCAAAGGAGCAAGAAGAAACAGAATTCAAATTGGTACAACAGGTGAGCTTTGCTCATCCAGTATGTGGGACCATAGATCCTGATACTGAGATAGTGTCCAAGAAAATTGATTCAACCCTGGAAAAGCCTGTGTCACCAACAGAAAGCTGCACCAAGGATGATTTGCTCCAGAAATGTGTATTCCATCCAATCCCTGAAATGAAGCATCAAAAACCAGAGACTAGTCAAGAAGCTGGGGAAAAGACACCTCGAGAAAGAAGCCAATCTTTAACACACATAGAATTTCAAAAAGATGTTGTGCAGTCTGTAACTATAGAGTCTCAGAGTACAAAGATTATACTGAAAATAATCCAAAATGCTGTGGACAATTTGGAGGAAACGGAAGTGACAAAGCAGCAGAGTGGATCACATCTGGTAGAGGCAGATAAATCTGAAACTCAGACTGATCTACGGACTGGTCTGCAGCCTTTTGTAAAAGACAAAGAAGAGAGAAGTCAGGAGATCCAAGCATCAAGTATAACACAGCCTGCAGAGAAACAATATGCTTTCAAAACAGTAGAAGAAATGCCTTTGCATTCTGAGAAATCTGATGATGAAAAAAGTGCAGATTCCAGTAAGCCCAAAGCAGTAAAACATACATCACATGTAGATGAAGAGCAATGTACTGTTGCAAAACTAGAGGAACACCCTGGATTTCCAAGTGAAGTGACAACATTAATTATCAAAGACAAAGGTTTGCAACAAGAAAATTGTGAACCAAAGGATACAGCTGTTTCAACAGAGACTCAGAGAGACATACTGGAGGGTATTGTCTCAGTGGACGTACCCAAAGAGTCACTTGGATTAGACCAACCAAAGCTCAAGGACATAGAAGTGGGACAGACAATTCAGAACCAAGAACAGTTATCAGAGCAACAAACACATGTGAAGAGGAAAGACGAGAGCCCGTTGACAGAAACTGTAGAGAGAGATGTAAATAATCAAGACTGCACATCCTGTAAGAGTTCACAGCTGAAGTCAGAGGTTGCTGAATCCTGAGGTTTAATGTAAGTATTATTTCATTTGAAAACTCTTGGCACTAGTTTGAATCCAGAGTAATGAACTTTTTGTTTTCAGTGTCGTTTTGTCAGTATGATTTCATATCCAAATGTTTTGCTCTTCATAGCTGTACAATAGCCAAGTAGTTCAGAATTTTAAAAATGGCTTAATCTGATATTGGGGGGCATATAAATAAATCAGATACCTAGAACTCTCAGATTCCTGTTTCAAGCACTGCATTTGGTACTGTATGCTAAAATGCATTTGACGCTATTACATAACTGAAAAACTGAAGTTAACATAGTCCTAGTTAATAAGGTAAAGCCAGTAGGAAGCTTCTTTATAGGAGAAAGGATGAATGTACAGCATGTAAAATGTTTGCCTTTGTACAGTAGATCCTCTCATTGCTTTCACTTTCAAATATTTTTGGGAATACCTAATAATATTAATTGTGTTCTGTTCTGAGTTATGGTGATCTTTCTCTATTAAAGTGTAGATATACAGTGATGCCTTGAATTACGAAATTAATCTGTTGCAACGGAATTTTCGTAATTTAATTTTTTTTGTAATTCAGAATGTGGTTTCCCATAGGAATGATTTGAAAACCAATTATTCCATTCCAGAGGTCTGAACAAATGCAAAAAGGGGGGACAAATTAATTGGTTTTCAGTGCATGCCTATGGGAAACTTGCCCCGACCCAACAAAGCAGGGGAAGAGCTTTCCCCCTTTGCTGGGTTGGCGGGGAACCCCTTCAATCAACTGGCAGTCAAGGCTGCCGAGCTGTCAAAACCACCTGGCTGTTGGCATGCCTCCAAAAGCAGAGTGGTTTCCTCCTTTTCAGGCACCCAAAAACTGAAAGGAGGAGGGTGGCAGGGAGGCAAAGTCGCTGTGCTTTGCAACCAGCCACCCGCTTTTGCTCCCCACCAAACCAGCTGCTGATGATCTGCATCTTCTTCAACACACCTGAAGACATGGACAACCCCACTGTGCTGGCAGCCAGGCGATTTTGACAGCCTAGAGCTTGCACTCTGCTTGCGAAGGCTGCAGAGCAGTCAAAATCACCTGACTGTCAGCGCACCTTCAAAAGGAGGCGGGCAGCGGGGGGGTCTGTGTCTTTGGATCTCCACCAACTGCCTGCTTTCTGGTCACATGCTGAAGGAGAAAGCACCACATACTTTGCTAACTAAATCTGGAAGTTGAGTCATGGCTACTGGACTTCTTTTTGAGAGATAGAAACGTTTCGCTGTTCATCCAAACAGCTTCATCGGTCTGAGTATAGCTAGTGCAAGAGACCTTCTTATAGTCAGCTTGACCTCTTGTCCCCTGGTCTGATTGGCTCATAAGATGAACAAAGCCTGAATAGGCTCGTTAGGGAGACATTAGTGTCCATGGCCTTAAGGTAAACAATGGCCTAAGGTGCTGAAACCCATCAAGAATGGGTCGTTAGCTGTGACCTGGTGGTGAAGGCTCCTTGGGCCAGTAGCCATGACTCAACACCCAGATAAACGCACCTGGATGACTGAGAATCTTCACAGACGTTTTGCTAACTAAAATTTTTCCTATACTGGCTGATTTCCCTTCATAATTCAAATTTTTCATTGCTCAAGGCAATCATAATTCAGAGCATCACTGTACCTAGATTTTTATTCCCATGCTTCGAGCATAACACACTGTGAAAGAGTTCCTCAGCCATGATGTACGGAACTGTTACCATAGACAGAAAATTTCTTAGGAGAAAATTCACTTGATCCTCACTTGGAGACGTACTGCTTGAAATCCTGTTGCTTAGTGTGCTGGGTATTTGGCATGTTAACCTCTGTAAGTCTTAAATTACAACTTCAGTAGGCCTGTTTTAATCAGTGGAACTTACAGAGGATATGGCGGCACAACCCCACTTATTCAGTGAGCCGATGTCAGTGTTACTTACTACACTTAGCAAAAAGAGTTTCGCCACTATGTTGAACATAAGGCAAGGGTGGACAGCCATGGTCACTCCCAGATCATTTTGGAGTGCATCACCTGCCAGCATTTGCCAGCCTAGTGAATAGGACTTGCAGTATAGAAGCACAATTGGAGGGCACTAGTTGTAGCTCATTGCTCAACCCAATCTTCATTCACAAATATTCATGGAATAACATCAAACTAGATATATGGCTCCAGTGAAAAAAATTAAAACCATTTAAAATGGTGTTTGTTCATCTGAATTAGGATCCTGGTGAGATAGGCAAGGCTTTAACCTGGATCGGGCTTCAATGCTTGCTGCTTGCATTCATGTAGGAAAGAAAAGCAATGGTAGAGATTTTCCCCGTCCCCCACTAATTCTGAGGAGGGAGAAACAAAACATTTAAAGTCTCTTCTTGCCTCCTCACTATCTGTATTGGGGCACTTAAGCATTGTTACTTTAATGAAAACATCCATTATGCATAATTTTAATTGCAGGAATGGCATCATATTGATCCAATGAAGTCTGGGTATAACACCATTCTTGCATGTGATCTGCAGGTTGGGAATGCCCAAGAAAATATCTTTTTGCTTCGTTTGCAGATATTTTCAGCCAGGGTGTTGGGATGTTATACTGTATATTGGAATCCTAAAAGTTTGTGTAGTGGTTTGAATCACAGTTCTAGTGCACTACATCATCCTAGCGTGGTGATGCTGCATGTTCATTAGGAGGCTCAGGATGTAAGTTTTTATACCTTTTTCTTTCTTTTACAACAGTTTGGTTGAAAGACGTGTCTTATCTTTGGAGAACCAGCTCTTGAAGAAGACAACAAAAAAGTGTGATGCTACCTAACTGTGCTGAAGATCAGTGATTTTGGACAGTGAGAACAAACTTCTACTTCATGTCGTTCTGAGAAAAGCACCTGACAACCCTGAGACACTCATCAGGAGCTTGAATCACCTCCTTTTACTTTAGATTGATTAACACTTCCTTTTCACAATCTTGTTTTCCCCCCCTCCTCTGATAACTTGAATTGGAGTGGGTAAAAGGGAAGTGTTACCTGTCACTGAAATGACATCCTTAAATTATCTGGGGAAAGAAGCTGACATCTTTCAAGCTCCTCTTTTTATTAATGCTTCCAAAACTGGATTCTAATTCTTTGTGTATTTATGTGTATATCTTCAAGCAAAGTCTGACTTTAATGTATATTTCCTCCTCTTTATATATGAAAAGAAAAGAGAATAATCTCACTCTTCTTGCCCTGTGATCACATTAATGTGATCAACTGACCACATACACCTCCAGATATATTTACATTGACTTTCCACTGGTTAGAAGAATTGTGATCTAATGCTATTGCCACTTGTGGTCTTGCATACAACTCATGTACCCATTTATTATTTTCCGTCATACTTGCTGAGCCTGGTGTTATTTCTGGTCATATTTTCTAATTTTGGTGCTATTTCTCTTCTTTGTCTTGGAAAACCTTTCAGTAAGAGCCTGGTGGAGAGTTAAGTGAAATTGAGAACTGTTCAGTGGGTTGGGCCCAGCAGAAACCTCCAGTGGACTGGGTCCTTTCCACCCAGTAGTGACTCTGAGACATGGACGAACATTGCTGGTAGAAAGGTTGGGAACAGGAGGATGCAATCTTGATTATATTCCCCTCTTGCTTTTTCTTGAAATTTGTTCTGAATATTTGGAGGATACTTCAGAACCCAGCAGGAAATGACATTGGGGACTGTAGAAAAAGGGGAATTAGCAGCAACAGCATCTTCATTCTCCTGCTGCTGGAAATGTTTTAAGCAGAGCACAACTCTGGAAAGTTCACATACGTGGAAAAGCTAGCTCCAACCCATAGTTCTTAAAGGTGCCAACATCTGTGTGGGGATTGTGGCTTTCATGTTTGAGGACACCTGAGCTTTGAGTCATGTGAGGGACATGGGGGGGGATCTTTAAAAGCCAAGAAAGTAAAACACCAGATTTGTTCACTAGCCCTGCATTATAATTCATTTTAAGTAATTATCATATCTTAACTTTAGGTTATATGCTGAATAGTTTTAGTTCATCAAGGAAATCGCAAATGATTTTCTTTGTGTGTGTGTTGGGGGGGGTTACATTTAGTATTTTCTTCTAAATGGAAATCTTCCATGTCATAAAAGGATACAAGTTATTTTTTAAAAGGTATGATACAAGTTCTTTAAAAAAAAAAGGTTTTTGTTGGGCAAAGAGTTGGTCTGCCCTGTATCTGTCCCCGTGTTAGGAAAATGTTTTTCATTATGCATAAATATATGTAGTAAACTCTGGTTTCTAAAATGTGATTTTAATAAAGACCTGGCTTAAGTTTGCTCTTTTAATTACTATTAAAAAATAAAGTAGGAAGCCTGGAACCAAGTCACTCCTAGTGTTGTTGATGTAAAATTGCACTTCTTAATATCGGTCATTCTAGATTGGATACAAAACATTGGGCAGACTTTGTATGCTAAATAACAGGAGAGTAATTGTAAATGCATTTAGTATTTGATCTTCTAGACACAAAGCATGTCTAGCAGGTGAAGTTCACTTGCACGTTTTAGGCTCTTTAACACCTATCTAGCTGAGTCTATTGCATGGCTCAGCAGTTTATTCATTCTACATGTAAAGTAATTTATTTGAAAATGAACTAAATTAAGCCAAATAGTATATTGGATACATACACACAAAGAACTGGTTGAGAAAGAACTGGCGTGATTGCACCATCTAGTGGTTGCTATTTATGTTTTATAGCTCTTGTGGTAACATTTAGCTTTTCCTCAAAATTTGGAAAGATGTGTTTCTCAAAACTCATCTTCTATATATCTGGAATGTTATAAATGATAATATGCAGCCTGAGGGGTGTATTGTAACATGACGTTCTGTGATGATGTAGTTAATTTATGAAGATTAAGAGATGAAATGTGACTTTTTAAAACCCTCTTGACCTGTCTGAGAACGAGGCTTTTTGAACAACAGTAGCATCAGTTCAAAGCAAGCAAGAAAGCTTTTCTTAACTAACAGAGGGAGAAAACTGGATAGCCACATATTTACCAGTTTTACTGATCACATATTACTGACCACATCTTTACAATTTTTCTCTCCATTTCAGGGACAGTCTTCACTGATGTAAGTCCACTGGAATCACAATTGCGTGAGGCCATTAAATTATTTTGATTTAATCGCTGAAATGTTTTGTTTTTCATTTACAGGGCAAAATCATGTTTTTGTAACTTTGCTTAGCCCAAATTGGATACTAGAAGTGTTCAGTTTAAGATAATGAAAAGCCCCTTTCCCTCTCCTTTTAGGTTTCAAGGCTTATGGGGGTGGGGGGGGCTGCTTTTTGTCCTGATGAAGCCTTTGGGAGCCTTAGGATGGAGAGAGGAGAGCAGCAATCTCTTTATGACTGTTTTCATTATTAAAGCCCCTCCCCCAATATCTCAAGGCTCCCAAAAGTTGCCCCAAGGAAAAAAAGATAGCCTAGTGAGCCCTAGAACATAAAAGGAGGTAGATGGGAACCCTTTAATGGCTTTAATATAAAACACTTCCCATGATGGATTTGGGTTATGGTGTGCAAAATTAAACAAACAAGATTTTGCCCAGTAAGTGGAAACCAAAAGGGTTACGTGTGATATAACTTGTTATACCATTTTTAAATGATCTCCTGCACTGTAATTCCAGTGAACTTGCATCGGCAAAGCTAGTTTCTGAAATAATTTACAACGGTGCCTCTACTTACAACTTTAATCTGTTGAACATGTTGAACAACTTGTAAGTAGAGGCACTGTATCTAAAAAATTAAAAATTAAAAATTTGGAAAAAATAAAAAAAAATTGTAAGTACAGCAAACCACATCTAAAATTTGTAAGGTGGCAATTAAAACACCAATGGTTTTCCATTCTTAAGTCAAATTGCTCATAAGTAGAGGTGCCACTGTAAATGCCTCCAGCATCTGATCCAGGTTGCCTCTCTCAAACAGCAGTAGATGAACAGGGTTTTGCCCATAGAATTGCTAGCCTGCCAGCATAGAGAACTGTTTTGCTTTTAGACTGATGATTGAGTCCAGTGTATTCAGGCAGGAAATGCTGAGCAGCATAAAGAGAGAGAAGTCTGTCCCTCTGTCCCTACCAGGTGTATTAAGAGAGACGACCACAGGCAAGAAGAGGCCAGATGTGCCCACACATTGCCCTTTCCAGCCTGCACTTGCTTAGTAAGTCATCCCTGCCACCCTGCGTGTCTCTTGCTACTCACTGATGGGGATGTGCCATCTCATTTCTGGTTTTGCTGCCTAGCAGCAGTGACAGACAGTAGCTCTCCCTCTACCTCACTCACCCCACTGGCTCTATTAAAATCAAAATAACCCCTAGGGTTGCTCATCTGGCACCTTTATACAAATATCTACTTATATTCCCCCCACCCCAACCACCACCACCACTATCTCTCCCTCCTCCTCCTCCACTCTGCCAGTATTGAACAGCCAAAAGCAGAAAGCTTATTGTAATCTGTTTTGGAACAAGTTTGGAGGATATGTGCCTTCCAGGCATGGCAAGGGAGACTGAATCAAACAAGTAGTGCTTGCACTCCAGTTGAGAGCCTATAATGTTTCTTTTTCCTACCAGGACCAAGAAATGGCTCAGTCCGTGTGGACTGCAAAATCCATTCTCCCTAAAAAGCCAATGGTCTGCTTTTAGTCCAAGTATGAAAATGCAGAGGGAGGGAGGCTTCCCATGGCGGTCTTAAGATGTAGGATTCTGACACATGTATCTAAACTTGGCTTCCGCCTTTCTTGGGACATAAGATCTATTGTCACACGGACTCTGCCATTAATTAATCTTTGAGAGAATTCCTTGTCATTGCAGAATACTGAAGCTCGTAGCTTAATTGCCACCTTCAGGTAACTATGGTGATAAAAGACAGGCCATAACGTCCTTGTGAATCAATTAGATATGTACCATTTGTGTATACGATGTCCCAAAAGGTATAAAATGTTCCACAAACACGGTATGTCACAGAATGGTTACGGAGAACCTTTGTAGCAGCCTTTCCGTTTTGACCACAAATTCCAAAGTCTGTTTCGACTGTCAGATGTTAACATGGCTCACTTTCACTAGCTCCATTCATGCATTGTTCTCATGAAGAGAATCTCACATGTGTCATGCACATCATGGCGATGCATTGGGCTCCACAGCTGGCATGGGCATGTTGCCTGGCCCTCCCTCTGGGCATCTAAACATTCATGAGGTCCTTTTATAGGCGAGAATCCCATGTGGGAGAAGGTGTGCCACTGGGACACCAACATTGTATTTGCACAGACATCTGGACATAAGCCAGCTCTCTGCCTTAGGCATCAACTCCTATATTGATGCCTGTGGACAGGGTCTCTCCCCTGTGAGTCAAGTGACGCCCATTGGGCTACTGTACACTTCGCAACAGATCTGTCAAAGTCACAGAGCCAACTCTGGCCTCTCTTCATTGTGGATTACCCTTTTAAGAAATGCTTAACAAACTTCCTTTTTGTGGCCACACATCTTATCATGCATCAGGCAGCCACAAAAATGTGAATATCACAGTCTTGATTTCTAGCTCAGACGCTGATTATTTATATGAACTGTAATTGTGTATGGAAAGCCATATTGCAATAAGCTAAATAATAAAACAACAATGGCATGGCCTGTGTATCCTGTTTCTAATCTTTATAGCACCAGGGCTGTTACTAAGTAAAATTATCTAAAACATCATTTAAATGCAACCTAGATATCACAGTGTAAATCATCACTGTGGCCAGAAGTCAAACAAACTTTTAGTTCTTAAGGGTTTGTTTTTTAATTACTGATCTTGGGCCGTTCTAAGCAATGCAAACAAAATCAATATTTAACCAGTATTTCTTCTTGTAACCGACTGATCTCAGAACAATGGCACCAAAAGAATTTTCTCATGGTGCAGGGAGCATGTCTCCACACACAGATCCTGCTTTATTACAGTGTATTGCTTTGGCCTCAATATACTTAATGCTGCAAATTTTAGCTTGTGCCACAGCTCCCAAGCTTTTGCAGTTTCTTCTAATCCTGTGTATTGGATTAACTGATAATTTTGATTTTTCTATGTTGTTTCTAAGGTAGATTTTCATGAACTTAATAAAATACAAAGAAAATTCACATTCTTTGTCCTTGTTATTATTTATTGTTCCTTGTAGTCTCACTGCATTCACATTTCTATTATGTGCACCTGAATAGAGCAAGCTTTATCCCTGGAACTGGCTCTCATGTTTTCTTTCCAGAAAGAGGATACACCCATAAAACAGCATCAGTATCTTGCCAGTTTGCAATAAATGGCAGCACACACCAGCTGGGTAAAGGCAAGTTAAACTAAGGCTTTGGCTTCTAGTAAGAACACACGAAGAGATAATATGATCAGGTATGCCTGCAGCAGTGGGATTTTTTCAGTTGTGGCTAAATTGCAGCCAGAACAGCTCTCATGAATAAACCTGTGAATTTGTGGAAGAAGGTTAGGTTGTGGTATAAAAAACATACATAAGTTGACTCAACAAATCCCCACTGATTCAATGGGCCTATTGTAGTGTGTCTTACTACATTAAGCAACAGGATTTCAGCCTATATATTAATTCTGGAAATCAGCTTTCCTAGCTCTACCTCCCCCCTCCCCATCTCCAAAAGAACCAATATTATTAGAACATGTTTTCTGTGAAGCAAACCTTACTAAATGCCTACTGACTACATGCAGAACAGAAGGATTAGAAGTAAAATGAACTGTTGTGAGGGTCTATGTTGTATATTATGAAAGGCTGCTTCAAAGTGTTTCCCATGATATTTTACATGAAGAAGCCAATCTCGTCATATGCTTCGGCTCGGAGCTGCAAACCAGCCTTCTTGGACTAATGGCAAATACTTTGGGTTGACTGAAAGGAGTCTAATGTTATGTGGTGGATTGGTGCAAAGCAACAACTCTTATAACCTACACTTGATGTTTACAGTATGGTGCATTAAATCAGTTATGTCTTCAGTATATTTGGCCTGACCTATCCTATCACATTTATATTGTGCACATTGGGCTTGACAAAGGAGCACTTACCCTATTTGCTGCTTCTGCTTTTAACTTTTGAAAATGTATTGTCATCTGGAAAACTGTTGATCAAATTGCTCCTAGTCCTGAGACATGCCCAGATAATTATGTAAAGCTGTAACCCTTAGTATTTGACCTTCTTGATATTTTGGACTTTGCCCCCCAGAATTAACTCCCAAGGGGGCTGGAATTTTGGAGGATGAAGTTCAAAACATGAAGAGGACCAAAAGTTTGGAGTTTACTAATGCTGTATGGCGGCTGAACTAATGCAAAGTGAACATAAAAATGGAACTTGTTTAGAAGAAACTAATATCACCAATACTTGAGGAAAGATTCACTAAATTCACAAATTAAAAGCAATTACAAAAAATGAACTTAATAGTTATTATGCTATCTCATTCAAATATCTTCTAATGAACTCATCTGCAATTCAGTTTATCCCCACCCCTTGTTTTCTGTCTTTTGTTATGCTTGTTCTTTGTCATAGTCTCTAATACATTTATACAGACTTATAGGCCTATGCCTGCTCAGGGCTACCCCTTTCAGAATGTTCCAGATAGCTTTTAACCATTTTCATCTTTCCACAATGCATGCTCAAGTACATGTTCCTCAGGTTTATTTCCTGTCACAGAAATAAAATGAGAAAGACCAAGATTGAAACCAGGGAGTACCAAAGCCTTCTCTTGATGCTGCCTAACATTTGCTATAAAACTGTGTGATGTCTATGGACTCAAAAATAATATGCACTGAACTCAGTGAACTATCATTCATGAAACACCCAAGAATTAATTCTGCATTTTGTAGGCAGTATACTAAAACCAAACGACATGCAAAGTTTTATTTAGAGGGATTGAGGAACTGCATTTTAACTGGGTGATAAAATGTTTCACTTTACTTTCATGGGTTCAAATCCTGAGTAGATGTTAGAATGACCTCCCCATCCCTACCTGCTCAGACCACAAGCTACCCATGTTACTTTTTCACACTGTACTTAAACTTTTTTTAAAAAACTTAGTCATACAACTTTTCTTTTTCAGTCTCTTCAGGAATGTTACTTCTTCAAATACAGAGCCCCAAAGGCACATAACTAAAAGGGATTTATCAATACAGTACAGTACTTTGCTTGGAAAACCAGCACTTTTATATATTTTATGTATAGATGAATGTGCCAAATATAACACCGTCGACCCCAAAGCAGAAATAAATTTAAAAGGGATCAATTAAATTCCTCTTGAATCCCTTTGAATTTCCTACTTTAATCCTGAACTTCAAAGGCCAGATACTGTTTAATATATTCTAGGAGGTAGGGAGGTTCTGGCAACTGCTGTGGGGAACATGTTCTATAATTTGGAATATCCCGTTCAAGTCCTGAAAATATAAGATGTCAATATGTAGTCCAAAGTAAGTAATCTCTCTGAATTTCAACATTTTGAATTGCATAAGATATGGGGAAAGAGGTGTTTTTGTTTTGAAATTTAAAACATGGTTAGCTTGGAAAGCTTTCAATGTCATTGCCTAATTCACATACGGGTGAAAAAAAGTAAACAGCATTTTCTGGTATCAGCAAAAAATTGAATTTGTTCATAACCATCACCCACCCACTACCTTGCAGAAAGTTAACCTATTCCTTGAGAACTGCAGTAATGACATTCATTGCCTGACAATACAATCAGCAGTGGTGATGATCCAGATAAAACTAATTGTAACTAAGGCTGTGATCTTCAACGTGTTTATCCAGATGCAACCCCCTTTGAAAACAAGGGAACTCAGTTATTTTCTATTGATTACATTAGTGCATTCAGAAGTTCGAAAACAACTTTTAAACATTAGGTACTACTCTAGCGCCCACATATTACTGCTGTCGCTATAATTAATATTTAATATTAACATTTTAATATTAAATAAAATTAAAAAGTAACTATTCTCAAAAGCAACTAGTTAATTTTAGTTCACAAAAATGCCTATCTGAACGCCCCTGGTTTGTGATACAATTTTGTCTCTTCTGCCTTGTTTCAGTACTCAAAACCTAGCTGGAGGCAGCAGAACCATGTAATGTTGTTTCTGCCATTTAATGGGGCCACAATCAATAAAATAGGTACCCCACCCCCTCCCAAAAGTTATTTCACACTCATTTACAGTTGTAATACATCTTTTCTTGAAAACCGGTATTAATTTTCCACAGAAAATTGTGATGAAGTTACTTCCAAGTGCTGAGCTGGACATTTTACTATGTCTCAGCTGCTGTGTGTATATGCCAGGCCTGAATTTGCTGGTCTGGGAACACTGGCTGCAGTCTAACAGGTATGGGAGAGCTACATTAGCAGATGCCTTGGCATTTATTTTACCAAGTGTTCTACATACATAGGTACACCAATGATAAAAGTTTAGATTTTAAACAACTATCCCTCCCCCCCTTTGCCCATCCAAGGACATGATAATGAGATGGCGAGTAAGAATATTTGTTCTTGAGAACACTAAAGCCTAGCTCCACAATGGGCAGGTCTTCCAATGCATCACTCTGGATCATTCATTTTAAAAATATGGTGGCCATATATATATATATATGCTGCCGCTTTGTACAGTTGTAACTTCTGATGACAATCTTTATTCTACATGAACTGAGCAAGCCATCATCCGCAAAAATCAGGCCACAATTCTGGAAGATTTTAGACACTTACTGGCTAGTAGCCCATGTCCTGTTGTTGTTGTTCAGTCGTTCAGTTGTGTCCAACTCTTCCTGACCCCATGGACCAGAGCTCGCCAGGCCTTCCTGTCTTCCACTGCCTCCCGGAGATTTGTCAAATTCATTTTGGTTGCATCGATGACACCGTCCAACCATCTCATTCTCTGTCGTCCTCTTTTCCTTTTGCCTTCGATTTTCCCCAGCATCAGGCCATGTCCTGTTGCATAGCTCTTCCTATGCAACAGGACTGACATCACCAGCTGAGACTAAATGCTGCTAATTAACGAGTTCCTTTTCCCCCCTCAAAAACACATGACTTTGTTATTATTTCACAGAAACTACACCCATCCAAAAATTTAAAAACGAACTTGTTAATTACCAGCAATTATAGGCAGTAACACCATTTCCATTATGCAGGTTAAACTGCAACAGAATACTGAGCACTGAATGTTTCTCTTTTTGCCTTGCCATTTTCCCAGCTGTTCGAACTGTCTCGAGTTGTCTCATCAATGTGTACTTTATTGCCTGTGATGCCTTTGTAAAGTGCTTTAGGGCCGGTATAAATGAGGTGTGAGACAGAAGTAATTCTGGTAAAATGAAACAAAATAAATCATACGCTTGCTTGATAAATATTGAAAATACCGCTTACCTCTTGACTGGATGCAGGCAGAAACCTGTTGTGCAACAGATACGGTAGATTCTATATGCAAATGTACCTCTGAATAAAGCTCTAATGATGGAGTCCTAGAAGCCAACTGTTGAGTTGCAAGGTCCCTCCTTGGATCTAGCCACCTATATACAGTGGTAGCCGACTTAAGAGCAGCTTGACTTAAGAGCAATTCGACTTAAGAGCAGAAAACTGTTGGCATTTTAACTGCCGCCTTACAAATTTTAGATATGGTCTGTTCGACTTAAAAATATTTTTCCATTTTTTTTAATTTGTTAGATAGGTACCATGACTTAAGAGTAGTTGGACTTAGGAGGATGCATTCAGAACGGATTAAATTCCTAAGTTGAGGTACCACTGTACTAGGCGATGCATACCTTAAGCCCACCCACTAGGACCTATCACTGACCACTGTCTCACCTTCAATCCCTTTTGACTTGATTTAAAAAAGAACACTTTTCATTTTACATTGTTTTTATTCTGTGAAATAATGTATAAAAACTTACAAACTGTAGAACATAACTAGACACAAAATAGGATGATACTCAAACAAACATGTATACAAAAGCAGCTCTATCGGTCTCCCTCTCCCCCAACAAAACACTGCCTGAATTTCAGGTGCGATGTCCACCTAACTGAAACTTTCCCACAAGTTCATATCACTCACTTCAATTTAGGAGTATTTTTTAATACTACAGGAAAAATATTTGGGTATTTATATATTAAGAATAAAAATAAAAAACAAAAATCAAGAACTTGATTTATACTTGTACTGTTCAGTATGTATCCTCTTTAATGTTTGACATACTTTGCCTGATTAGAACCTAAGATAAATGGAAGAAAACATACAGTTTCTTACTGAATGTTGCACCGTTTCCTGAAACCCAACCATGATAATTTTTAAAAACCATTCTTCTATATTCTGTTATGATACAAGGAGATGTCAGTAATTAAGATTTTTTTCTTAAGGACCAGTTTCCTTTTCCCTTAAATCCTGCATGTTAATTAGGTAAAGTCAGATTACATTTTGTGTTTGTTTGTTTTTAAACCCAGTAACCTAGAAGTGTTTTTCCTCTTCTGTGACTCTAGAAAGACTCAAATCAATTCCCCCACATGCTTAGCCCAAGGCTTACTATGTACAATTCTTCTTTACCTGATTTCCTCTGCCTTTGAAGTGACAATACTTCTGCACCATTATCATAAATGGTTTCCATTCTACAAGGTAGGAGATGCACACACCCTGGCCCAATTTAAATATTGTTAAAAGGACCAATTTTTCAGACATTAAAATTCTTTAGTTATTCAAAACTCATTGGCAGTTTGTTTGGAAAGGGTGCATGCATATATTTACCTGCATTTACCTGAAGTTCACAGACACACACACAAATATTTTATGCATATAAAAAGATTGCCATCACATTATTACTATTTTAGTAAAATCTGATCCTAAACACATTTCTACCTGGAAATTTCAGCCCTACTGCGATCAGTGGGGCTTTATACCAAGTCAGTGTGCTTGAGGTCACAGCTTTAATAATACTTCCTGAATGAAAATCCTGTCAGTAATGTTACCTGGAAACAACACCTGACAAAAAATTTGCACATTAAAAAGTATCCTTCATTAAGGGAATTTATGAACTTTTAAAAATGATGAATATGCACCATAGGTATATAATGATTAGAATTCTGTACCCCGACTAGTATTTCTCTAAAAGTTCATTTGTTATGAAGTACAGCTGTACTTCAATAAGCCTGTGTTTCCTTTCCTTTCTTTTTCCTATCGTGCATCTCGTTGCATTGATGCATCTCATTACGTTTTGGCAATCTTACAACCTGCCTGGACCCTTAACAAGACATTTTAGCACTAGAGCACAGTTAGCTGAATTACCATTATACACTCTTCTGTATTAAAATCAACTGTTATCATTTTATACAATACTCTTTCTTAATTTTCTATTTTTCCTGGGGGGTGGGGTGGGGGAAATACAACATCAGATTTCCTTGCATGTCAGTGTAGTTATGGTGGGGAAGGGGAGGAGGATAGGTTTAGTAAAAATTAATAAAACAAAGATTTCCGTTTTCTTAGAAAATGATATGGGCTTATAGTCAGTCTAACAAAACAGCTTCCTGTTCTTTTTTGATACAGTCTAAGACTGAGTGATCACTCTCTGTGGTTTCCGCATCCCCGCCACTCAGCAGAATGGATCTGTCCTCTTCTAGCGTAAAGACTGAGTTCTGACTTTGGCAAGAATGTTTGACAACTTCGTTGGGCGTGGAGAATGTTTTGTCACACAAGTTGCACTTATATGGTTTGTTGGTCTGTACCAACATGTTGTCCATTTGGTTGCCTTCCTCAAAAGTACAAAGCTCCAAAGTCTGTTTGTCTACCATAGTGTACGTGTCCATGCTTTGGTTTAGACATACATGTCTAGCAGCTTGATTGGCCCGGCAGAAACTCTTGTCACAGGTGCTGCATTTAAAAGGCTTGCCAGTATGTATGTACATGTGCTCTCTCCAATGGCTTTTCTGTATGAACTTGCGCCCACAAATGGAACATTCGTACTTTCGCCTCTTAACTTCTCTTTCTTGATCTGCCTGCTCCAAGTTGTCTATGTCAGCAATGTCAGAGGGAGGAGGTGTTTCTGCTTGCTGCTGCCCATCAATAATCGGTGAATCTGAGATCTGCTGCAGCTCACTATCGCTGATCATCCCAGTTTCAGGCACTTCCATGGCATCTTTTTCGGGAGCGCTGTTACAAAGAGACAAGGGTACGCTACTTTCACCCTGCTGGCTGGATGTGAATGGCACACCTGTGTGGATCTGGAGGTGCTCCCGCAAACTACTCCGCAAGTTGAACCGTCGACCACAGAGGTGACAAGCATAGTATTTGGGGAAGCTTCCATTCTTTTTCATAATGCTTGGCTTGACATGTGCTATTGTGAGAGCAGCAGGCTGATCATCTGAGGAAGAGGCTTCCATGTTGGTTTCATCTCCTGGAGAAGGAGGGGGAGGGGGAGCTGGAACCAGTTCTGGAGACAAGGAAGACTGCAGTGGGTCAGAAGGGGCCATATTTGTCTGGGGCACTGGAGGCAGAGTTGCTGGTGGTAACTGAGACAACTGGGGGGCTTCGTGCACTTGCTCTTGGTTTACTCTTGGTGGCTGTGGCCTTGGTTCCCGCACAGGTTTTTCAGCTGCCATGGCTGCCTTTGGAGGATTTTTTGCCTGATGATCTGCAATCTGAATGCCATATAACGAAGATGCTAGAGGGAAAATTTGCTCTGGGTGTGCAAAGGTTCCTTGGCTAGCAAGGCTAGCCTCTTGAATCAGTGGGTAGGCATGAAGAAACTTTATTCCTTGCTCTAATCTAACTGGATCTATGAGCTGAGGTGCCATTTTTCCAGTGTACATCAAGTGCAGGAGATAGCTGAAAATATCTGGCTGGATGTCAGTTGCTTTCAAGCGGACACACTCACTAGGAAAAGAAATTTGTAACAGATTATTTGCAAAGAAGATAAATTACAACAATGCATGTATTCAAGGCTTCTATTTTGTACACACTCATTTTGGTGTAAGACTCACTGAACTTCATGGGATCTACTTAATACTGCATAAATGGTGCTTGAAAGAGACCTCTGGGTAGTGGGTGGCATATAAGTTGTATAAAATAAAGTAAGTCAACCCAATGCCCCGCTCACATACTCAGATGGACACACAGCCAAGAAAACTGTGAAAACCACTTGAGTGATTTCAGTTACACATGCTTTGCCCAATGGGAAATACTTATATCTTGATTGAGCAGTCCTTTTGCTTTGGGAAAAGGCCAACCATTCCATTTTGTATCCATTTTAGGAAGTGGAGTAACAAACAACTCCTATGAAAAAAAATTTAGGAGATGAAAGGTAACAAAACACCTTCATTCACAAACTGTAGATTTATAGCACTGCACAGATTTTCATGCATTAAAAATGATTTCAAAGCAGCGCTGTGTATAGATAGTGTCTATTTGCTTGCTACTACTTGAATTATGTAATTTTAACTGTGATGAGACTAAGCCTGGGCCTTGATCTCATATACTCACACAACAGAGTTCCTCCGGGAAGATGGGCAGTATAGAAGTCCCATAATAAATAAATAAACCCTAAGGACCTCTCCAGAAGAAAAACAAAAAACTCCTCCCTTTATTATTATTTTTCACAAATGCAAAATTAAGCTTCTAGGAGAGGCATAAAAACTTAAAAAAAACATCCAATTAAAAAAAAAACATAGAATCAGTGTAAAAGGAGGGGGAAGTCGTTCAAGGAAGGCTACTTCCTGTTTGACCTGGAGAGTTTGGCATGGCCCCAGAGAATGTTGAGGTTGTCAACATGGTTCTGGTTCTCAGTACCTTACCCACCCCATCCAACACATCTTTTAAATTCACTAACAGAAAAACACAAAGAGTGCAGACATAAGAGACATGTTTCTTTTTTCAACCGTAAGGGCTAGGAGGACTGGAGATTGCACATGAGCAGAACCTGTCGTGCCTGCTCACCTTTCCAGGAACATGCCACCATTGCGGTTTCACTATATTGTGGGATCACAGTACCTGCGCGGTGGGGGCGGCGGGGGGTGATCGCATTGCCCCGCGGAGGCGCCCCACGCTCCTCCGAGAAGCCTCGGGCCGTGCGGGGGGGCGATGCGATCACCCACGCTGCCCTCCCGCGCAGCCCGAGGCTTCTCAGAAAAACGCGGGACGGCAGCGTTGGGTGCTGCCCCGCAATCTCCATTGAAATGCATTGAGCCAATGCATTTCAATGGAGAAATTTTCCCCATTGGA
>JAHTLZ010000265.1:430992-464618 GCA_023846285.1 Phrynocephalus versicolor | reverse complement strand
AATGCATTGAGCCAATGCATTTCAATGGAGAAATTTTCCCCATTGGAATGCATTGAGCCAATGTTTTCCAATGGGGAAAATTTTCTTCATTGAAATGCATTGAGCCAATGCATTTCAATGGAGACGACCCCGGATGAGGAGTCTCAGGGCGGCGCGGCGGGCGGCAGCGGGAGGTCAGATCCCCCGGCCGCCGCCAGCGCACGCCACCCCAAGACTTCTTGGACTGGCGTGCGCCGGCAGCGGGATCTGATCCCCCCCCCCGCCCTGCATATTGCGGATTTTCAGGCATCGTGGGCCGGGTGGGTCCCTAACCCCCGCGATAGGCGGGGGGTTACTGTAGCTCAAGTCACTGACAATTCTGCTGCAGGGAATTTATACACAGGGTTGCAAGCAAACACTAATTTAGGCCCAAAAAATATCTTCAGGACTACAATTACTGAAAATGATTCACAGTAAATCTGTTCCACATTTATCAACAAAATCAACAGAATTTAATCGCTAATGGCTTAATCAATTTATGCATTGAGCTGAAGGTTAGTTTGAGAGATTGATAAGGCAACTTATATTAGGCTGCCTGCATGCTCTGAAATTCCTTCAGTTTGCTTTATCTCTAAGTGCATGCCTTTAAAAGATGAATCACGTAATTACCTGCTCTGATGAACAAATAACATCTTGAAATAGTTGGAAAAAGAAGCAAGGACAGATTTGTGT
This sequence comes from Phrynocephalus versicolor, assembly GCA_023846285.1. Classification (NCBI taxonomy): domain Eukaryota; kingdom Metazoa; phylum Chordata; class Lepidosauria; order Squamata; family Agamidae; genus Phrynocephalus; species Phrynocephalus versicolor. Next base: position 463,907 of record JAHTLZ010000265.1, on the reverse strand, counting down.
GCCTTGAAGTAGACATCGCCAATAGCAACTGTGCAGTCACAAAGGAAACCAAACTCTCTCTGAGCATTGAGTTGCTGCAGAAGAATGAGCCCATGGTTGGCCAAATCCATCATTTAAAATCTGCAATGCAAATGAAGTGGACAAAATTACATTTCTGTATACAGTATGTATTTACATAGTAGTAGAGCACCCTAATATTCAAAGTGACAATCTTCCATCCATGTTAATAGCTTCTGGACATCTCATTTGTTAAAAACTGTTCTACATCTTGTAGGATGTCACATCTTAGCAAATGCAGATGTGTGCAAAATAATGACTCAAAAATATCAAGTGAATGAAAGATAACATTTGTACTGGAACATGCCCAGCATGTTCCTTGTTGTGCAACAGTTTAGACAACTATTCATCATCACCATTGTCATCTTAGAACTAGAGAGCTGGAAGGGACACAATGGATCATTAAATCCACCCGATCAAGGAGGCCCAGTGGGGCACTGACCTCCCAACCTCTGGCTCTACTGCATCAAGCAAGGAAAAAAGTGTTCTGTTTATATACTGCTCCATAGTGCTTCAAGCAGTCTCTGACTGGCTTACAATTTAATTATACACACACGTTGCTCCCCCCACACACACACACACACCAACAAGCTGGGTACTCATTTTAGCAACCTTGGAAGGATGGAAGGCTGAGTCAACCATGTGGCGGCAACCTGAGATTGAACCCCAGGTGATGAGCAATTTTGGATGCAATATAGCAATTTAATCACTGCACCACAGCCAGGTACCAAAACCAGAGCTGTCCTAAATAAATGTAAGAATCCCTGAAGAAATCCAAGCACCAAGATGGCTGGCTAATACAAAACAACTGCATCATTATGAACAATATTTAACTGTCCAAATGAAAATGCAATATAGGAAAGCATATACTTGCTTGCGATTTGAACAAATGGATACTATGATGAAATGGGGTAGGTTTCAGGGTATCCCTATAGATAATCGTTTATTTGTTTGTGGAAACCCTGCCCTCGAGGACTTAGCCCATTATGTATTAGACTGTCCCCTATATAGCAATAGAAGAGAAAAATATTTACAGCACATTTTAAAGAAAGTGGAAAACAGAAGCATCTCAGAGAAACTGAGTTTTTTATTACAAACATCCAATCTAGATATAACAAACAGAGTTGCAATATTCGCTTTTAAAGCGGCTATATGCAGAGCTAAGTATTTGGATGGTATAGGTGTAAAGTGCTATAAAGATTCAGAGGTTTGAAGATAGCCTCTTAGAATGGAAATTAAATGTTTTATGTAAAGGTTTTAAAATTGTAAAGTAAATACTTTTAGGGAATTTTAGTTAAATCGGTTTTAAGTATACAGTATTTTATATTATATTTTAAAAGCATTGATATTGGAGCGTTTCTTTTATTGTATGGATGCTGATGAATAACCGGATAATATGGTTTGTTTGTTTGAAATGTATATTCTGCAATGATCTGACGATTTGCAATAAAATTACAATTACAATTACAAGATGTAAGTACCTATATAAAATGTTAGGAATTCATCTGCTCTACTTTTCAAAGTACACCGTCTATGGTGGCCTTCACAGAGCTACACAAAAGTTTTTGCAACACTTAGGAAAAACGATCAAGACTGCAATACAACTATTGGTCAGTTGACCTTTTGCAGTATACTTAGCATTAAGCTGAAAGGACCTTTGGGGGAAAAATATGCCTTCTGGATCAACCCAAGAAGTCAGACTACCGTTCAAGGATTTAAAACCAGTGTGTTGCAGCAAATCTGGAAACATAAAAACCCACACGTTCGCTTTTAACAAATATGTGAACTGACGCTTTGTTTTTCAGGAAAGTTGGGCAGAACTGTCCCCTTCTGCATGGAATAACATGGGGGGGGTGGCTTTGTGCGCTTCTTTTCCAGACAGGAAACCGCATCATCGTTTCAGCTTAAAGCCAGCCCTATTCCCGGAGACACAATCGTTTCTTTCCACTGTGCAACTAGAAACAAACTAAAATTTTGCACACGCTTAAACCCTTGGGCCTACAAGCGGCCAAGGCAGACCACGTCCCGCCCCACAAAGCAAATGCATCGCGAGGAGGAAGCCCTTGGCGACCGAAAGGGCCGCCAGCGGGGCGGAGGCACGACTCCTTCCCAAGCCCGCCCTGAAGGCCAAAGGCGATCGACCGCCCGTGGCTGGGCCGGGGCTGAACCCCCGGAGGAATCGCGACGCCCTCATTGGCGCCAAGGAGACGAGCGAGGAGCAAGGGCAGCCAATAGCGATGAAGGGCTGGAGCCTTTGCTCGGCTTTCCCCCACCCCCACCCCCACCCCCGCCTCCTGCAGCGCATCACGCCGTGTCTCAGCCGCCGGCGTTTTCTATTGGCTGTTCGTGTCGTTAAGGCCGGCTGGGGGGAGGGGGGAGGGGAAGGCGAACAAGCGACAAAGCTGCGGCAGCCACAGCGGGCGCGGGGGGGCGGGGTTTCTCTCAGCTCTCCAGCCAAGCCGAGCCCCGCCCCTCCGCAGCCGACGCGCGCGCCGCTGCGTGCGGGTCCACGCAAGGCACGGAAGGGGCGGTCCCTACGCAGGACGCACGGCGTCGCGAGGGCGACGTGGGCGGCGCGAGCGAGCGAGCCGAGGCGCCTAAGGCGCGCGAGAGACGGGAAACCGCCGCTGTCGCCAGGGCCGCCTAGGCTGCTGAGGAGACGCAGACGGAGCCGCCCACCACCAGCCCCCCCTCCCGCCTTTCCCTCGCTTTCTCTCTCTCTCTCTCTCTCCCTCCCCCTCCCTCCCTTTCCCGCTCCGCGCGGCTGCCTCAGCGCCCGCCCCTCCCCCTTCCTCCTAGGCCGGGCTGCCGCCGCTGGTGAGAGAGAAAAAAAAAGGGAAAGGCCGCTACGCCACTAGGCGAGGGCGTGAAAAGGCAGGCGGGCGGGCAGGCAGGCAGGCAGGCGGGCATTCAGGGCCACACTGAGCTCCGAGGAGCGGCTCCCCCTCGAGTCCGGGCAAGACGGTCTCCCCCCCCCACACACACACCCTCACGGAAAACGGCCGCTTCCGTCCCAGCTGCCACCCCAAGGCCTCCGCCGGTTAGTCGGGATAACCGCCTTCTTTTTTTTTCCCTCTCCCCTCCCCTCCCCTCCCGCTTCGCAATCTCCCTGGGTCTCGCGGCGTTTCCTTTCCTCCGGGTCTCGACCTGGCCTGGCCCAACCGCCCGCCCGCCCGCACAATGGTGGAGGTGGTGGGAATGGCGGCGGGAGGAGGAGGGGGTGGTCCAGTGAGAGAGAAGGCATTCCGGCCTTCACCCCCCTCCCCTGCCCCTCCGGTGGCCGCTTCACCCTCGGGAGGTGGTGGTGGTGGGGGGATGGGAACGGCTCGTGCTCACCTGGCTCGCGCTCGCGGGGTGGAGGGTGGGGGTGGGGTGCGGCCCGCCGTCTCCGCGCGCCCAGCAGCAGCAGCAGCGGCGGCGGCAGCACTAACAACGGAGTCAGCGCGGCGGCGGCGGCGGAGGCTTTTCCTGTCCGGTTACGTTAGGGTCACATGACCGAGAGCGGAGCAGAGAGGCTGTGGCGAGGAGCCCCCGCCGGGGAGGGAGGGTGGGGGGAGGGGAGGCGGCGACGACGAGAGCTGTGGCGGCAACAAGCAGCAGCAGGAGCCACCCCTCCCCCTTTCTCTTCCCCTCCCCCACCACCCCCACCCCCGCGCGGCGTCGCCTTGCCGCCCGCCTGCCTGGGCTTCGCTCTGCGCGCGCCGCTGCAAAACCAGCAGCGCACCGGCAGGACTCGGCGGCGGCGGCGGCTGGGAAGAAAGGGGACGCGCGCTCGTTCGGAGTAGAAGCCATTGGAAGTTCGGGCGTGCGCCAGCAAGAGAGAGAGCGAGCTGCATCTTCAAACCTTCGCTCCCTTCGCGGTTTCCCTGGGCTTTCTAGTCAGACGCGAGAGGCGCTGGTCGCCACGAGGTGGCCAAAACAAAACAAGTAGGCTTAGTTGGGAAAGCAGGAGGAGGAGGAGGAGGAGGAGGGGCGTGCCTCGTAGGTGAATTCTTTATGATGTCTTGGGTGCAGGCTTTAAAAATATGTCGTTAGGTGTTTTTTGTTTTTTTTGTTTTTTAGAATGCACCTTTGAGGAGTCGTTTAAGCCTCTTTTATGAATTCTTAATGATAGAATTGGGTGTGAAGTTTGGGATACTATGCTGTAGCAGCAGGTAGAAGCCAAGAAAAGGCTGGAAGATGAGGTTAACTTTTAATAAAAACAATACAGTACTTAAAGTCCGAAATAACTAAATAGCGTGAAATTCGTGCCACCGATATATACACCGTGGTTTGTGAACAAGTACCAGCCTTTAGATGCACCGAATGTTTTGATGATTGGTGACAATAGGCTAATTCCTGATTTCATAGCTGAAGGAAGTGTGGAAATTCTAGAAATGTAATGAAATCTCAATTTTGCAAAATTACTGTTGGAATGGATAAGAAAGTAATCATTTGTAAAAGATACCATCTGACCCAAACAGTTTTTGTTGTTGTTTAGAAATGAATTGAGCAATAGTATTTAAAACAGAACTTTAAAAGAAATCAAGGAAATGATAGCAGTAACTGGTTCATCCAGGATATATTTGTTCAGAAAATACATTCATTTTAGTGGAATGCCTCAGGTTTTTATGGATTGTATATAATACAGAATTTTTGGCACCTGCCCTGATATTTTGAGGCAGGTGTGCAGAGTACTCTTGAAAATGGTTGCCTTTTTAATTTTTATGGTACAACAGTGGTAATGAAACTTTTGAGGCCATTTCCCCCCCCCCAGCAACCATTACCTTAAAGTGCATCCCATCAAAGCATAGTTTTTCTTGCCCATTTTTTCCAAACCAAAAGTGACCAGAAGATTACTTTCTGTTTGGAATGCAGTACAGTATAAGGGGCCTGTAACTGCAACGTTGGGAGCCACATGCAGCTTGTGGGGTGCATGATTTCCAACTTTGCGGTGCAAATTAATGTTGAGGAAGAATTCTGTTGGAAACACAGATTCCTTAGGAGTTAACACGTAAGAGTTCTACTGTGTATAATCCCTTTTAGTTCTCAAAGGCTAACTGTTTATTATTAACTGTCTTTAAGTAAAGTAATACTAGTAAAATGGAGACTGATATGTGGGGAACTTTAGGTGTTCAGACTATCATTCCCTCTAAGCTGGGTTGCTGCACAGCACTGTATTGGTGCCACACACCTGCAGTTAGTGTTGCTACTTATTTGGTTCCAGTTGTGGCTGGAACTTCATTCAAAGGGACTGGGAGGTTTGCTCAGTGCTGCTGGAAAATTAGAGGGATTATTGGTTCTGACCCATTTATCTTCATTCTAGTTTGGTTCTGCTGATTTCATTATAAATTCAGTAGATCTGGACAGGTTTATGATTAGGTATTCCACATAAACATGTTTTACTTCAATGTTTTGTTACAGTTTTAAGACTCGGGCAACTTTGTTATACAAACTTAATACTTGAAATGTAGTTGGAGTTCTTGTCATTACTGCTGTGTCCTGTATTGCCTTAATTTTCCCTTGTTGCAAACTAATGCCCTGGAAGTCCTGCTTAGTTCTATTGGACTTTATTGGACATAAGCTCATACCTTATTGCTGCAGCCATGTAGGGATCTAGGGATAAGAACCACTGAATGTGAAAGCAATTATGTGCTATCAAGGCACATATATAGATATAAACAATAGATATAAAAGAATATACATATGAACAATTAAAAACTAAAAAAATTAGAAACCAGTAAGAAGCTCTGTATGGAACTAACTTAACTTCCCCTTAGGATGAAATTTCACAGTTGAGGTGTCATTATAGTGAAAACTTTATGCATGCTAATCAGGCCTCTGCCAAAGAGCTCAGATTCCAAGTAGTTTGAAAGGAGAGGATAACCTCAGATAGTCTCTGCCCAGGTGTATAAGAACTGTAGGTCAAAATCAGCATATTGAATTGAGCTCTAGAAGATATTTGGAAACAAGTGATGTTTTGGTTAAGTGCATTTTATCTCTGAATAGCATGCCAAGCAGACAGTTTGGTCACAGCATATGGCACTAACACTGCTTCTTAATGTTTTTCAGAGGCACACTTGATGTACCTTAACATCCCAGGCACTTATTTGAACATATACTCCTTTGGGCAGCCATTTATCAAGACATTTTGGTTTCTGAAGGCCCAAATCAAAACCTTGAATTGTGGCTGGGGGAAAATGTGATTCTTTAACTTCTAGACTAAGATGGCATTACCCCATCATAGTTAATTGTCTATTCTGTTTTCTAGACTAAATGCAATTTATATGCAGTTATCAGATCTGACCTCACAGGTAATGTGTTAGAATGATCCTATCTAGTTCATCAGTCTGTGGATGATCATGGTGAGTCTTTTCTCAGTCTGTAGCTACTGTATCAGCCTGAGCAAAGAAAAGGGATTACATGCCACATAGTTTATTCACACCTATACCGAGCAGGGCCGGCGCTTCCATTAAGGCGAACTAGGCAGTTGCCTAGGGTGCCAAAATGGAGAGAGGGCGCTGGACAGCCTGCTGCCCCCCCTGCTGCTGGCTACCGCCGTCCGTCCCCCCGCCAGCCGCCCATAGCTGCCCGCCGCCCCCGTGCCTGTCACCACCCCACCCCACACCTGTCACCGCCCCACCCCTGCCCCGCCCATCCGCCACCTGCCCGCCCCACCCCTCACCTAGGGCACAAAAAAACCTAGCACTGGCCCTGATACCAAGAATGTTGCATCTGCAAATATCATCACAGAATGTGTACCTTTTGTTCATGGGAAAGTACAAGCTAATCAAAAACACTCCTTCATGAATCATCTGCCTACTTATCTCCATCTTGTCAAAATTGCTTCCTCACTCATTTTACCACATCATTTCAGTGCTGGATAAATCAATTAGGATGAGTTAGCGATGAGCAAGTGTGCCCCTTTAGTTGTTTTGGATTGATAAGTGTTTTCCAGCATTCCCAGTGTTGAGAGATTATACTGGAATTGTAGTTGAGATTCAGGGGCAGGGTCAATGTTGGCTATCATAATGTTGCAATCACACTTAACCAATATCATAGACATCCTAGAAAGAAAGCACTGAGAGGGGAACCAGTTCAAAAGCTTCGAACACCAGAAAGATTAGTGGTGTCTCAACCCTTGTCAGATGCTCCCAAGATGGAAATGTGAATATTGCACCTCCTTGCTTTCAGAAACAAAAGATTTTTACCCTTGCTGGAAGATTATTCTGTATACGTTTTTTTAAAAAATTCTTTGCAAAATTTTAGTGGACTTCTTTTCTTGAAGAATGCCAAGGTGTTCAGGATTATTACAGTTCCTTTGGACAACACCATCTTTCCTATGCAGGAGTCACTCAGAAAGGACAGATTAAATACCCTTGTATAGGATTATTACGATTCATGTGCAAAAATAGTATCTTTTGTGCTGATTTCAATGGAGAAGGCATCAAGCTGTGCAGGATTGGGAAGCTTCCTATGCAGAAATAGGAGGAAAATGAGACTAAGTTTTATGTCTGTGTAAAGACTCTGTTGGGGGAATCGCAGCATTACAAAACTTGGAATTGTCCAGGAAGGTAATTTTTTCAAGTCAGATCTGTTCCCTAGGTGTTGAACTGCTCCCATTATCCTTCACTGGCTGATGGGAATTGGGAGTTCTTGTAGATCATATGCCTAGCCTGGCCCCGAGCTACTCATCTAACAGTTAAATTAAAGTGCCATGTGTTAAAACACATAACATTTGTGTGGTTTGAGCTTTTAGGTAAGCTTATATGCTTACATACCTTTGGAAGTTGATGGATTCATCATGTGGTTTTTTTAAAGTATAAAATACTGCGTCCAATATCCCAATGTATCCATTTTCTGTAGTAATGTATTATATGTGTTTGTGTGCGCGCATACAAAAATAGGTTAATATTAAATTGAAGCATTTTGTAATCTCAAGAGTTGTTTTACAACCAGTGTGCAAACGGCTGTATTCAGCATTCCCTGTGTGTTCAGTTTAGAGGAAACATTCACTGTATTACAAATTGATGTATATCTATAACAAATGGGTATATGACAAAGTTAAAAAGCTTATGAAGCAGGATATGTGTACTCTATAAAAATAATGAATAAAATAATATATTGAATGTAGTATGGTTGTATGATTGAAATTTGAATACTTCTCTGTATCACTTCAATTAAGGTTACATAAATAAATTAAACTAATAGATAAATTAAATTAATATGTGTGTTACTTGACGTTTGTTTTGTGGAAGCATCTTACATTAGTGGAAATTAATGTGCCTGTTCTATAAACTAGTGTGTAGGTTTTAACTTGAATTATAAACTAATCTCATGAAAAGTTACTCAGTCTTGGGATTAAAGTCTGAAATATATTCTTTTGCAGTGAAAAACTGCTTATTAGAAAGCTGGAGAAGAACTATGATGACATATTTACACAAACTGCTTCACTTACTTTCCCCCTGAAAGTTCAAATGTTTATATGTATCTCAGTAGTAAAATAGTGTTTCATACCACAAGATGGTTGAAAATTATGGGTAATCTCCCCCCCCCCCCCGTTGTGTTTGCTGAGATTCATTATGGGTGCAAGAGAGTTCCCTGCAGCATTGATGGAAATGATTTTTCAGGTATCAGTGTCTGTATGCAATTCACCAGATTGCATTTAATCACTTTATTTTTTTCACAGAATTCCAAGTGAACTCAAAAGCCATCTGGTCCAACTCCCCTGTACATGTAGGAAATTCACAGCCAAACCTTTGTTCTTTTTAAAATATTGAAATGAAAGAGGTTGCCACCTAACTTGGGAGTCTTTTGTAAAAAATCTGTTAGCACTAGCATGTTTTTGCTGAGTTTGGTTGTTCTCTCTTTTCTTGCAATTTGAGTCTATTACTTCAGATCTTATCATTTGGTGCTGCTCTCAACTTCTGTACTGCTTAATATACAAAGAAGGCTATCATCTCACCTTAGTCTTCTGCAGGCTAAATATAACTTAATTTCTATACCTGTGCTTCATATGACTTGGTTTCTAGACCCTTCACCATTGTAGTTGCTCTTCTCTGAATATCTTCTCACTTACAAATACAGTGGTGCCTCAATTTACGAATTTAATCCGTTCTGAATACATGCTTTTAAGTTGAACTACTCTTAAGTCAGGGTACCTACCTAACAAATTGAAAAAAATAAGTTAAAAATGAAAAAAAATTGTAAGTCGAGCAGACCATATCTAAAATGTGTAAGGCACCCGTTAAAATGCCAACAGTTTTCCGCTCTTAAGTCGAGCTGCTCTTAAGTCGGGGTACTACTGTATTCTTAAACTCTGATGCTCAAAAGTGGGCATACTGTAGTACTTCAGGTCAGGTCTGACCAAAACAGAATAGAGCAATATTATTACATCCCTTGATCTGGGCATTCGTACTGATGTAGTCTAGCACTACATTACCTTTTTCCCCCTAGCTGCCACATCAGATTTATGTTTAGTTCATTATCATCTTTCAACGTAAGTATCAAGAGGTCACATATGTTCTTGCAATATGGGAACCAGTGATATGCTTTATTCAAAACAACTTGAAATCATTTTCTACTGCTAAAAAGAGTAAACGTGTGAAGTCAGTTTCTGCTTTTATCAACTATTTCTGGGGCTGCCTTATAGGTACAAAATACCCAGAAGTAATGTGCCATTAATTTCTTTTTTTTGGGGGGGGGAAGCTTCTGGAGCTACATAATGTGTCAAAGACCACACAGTATGGCTGTTCTACAAGGCACTGGGGGACTGAATTCCTGAACCCTCAGCTAGAAGCCAAATCCTGTCAGTATAAATCTTGATAGCAATTGCTGCAAGTAATGTTAGCAGAGACATTTCCTGGTGATCAAGTCATACAACTTGGTATGCAATAGCAAATTCTGATGTTATCTTAATTTGGGGTAGTTCATCCTTTTTGTAGTTTATTACTGTTATTATGTTTTTGGTTGTCTGATAAGTCGTCATTAACCGCCCAGAGTTCCTGTTTGAGGAAAATCGGATTGTGGTATACAAATAAAAAAAGACAATCTGATTGTGTTATTCCATTGCGTGGATTGACAGGATTTTACCAAACGTGATTTACCATGTTAATCTGCTAGCATTCCTGAGTGTGGAGTATTTAGGTATAGTAGTTTGCTGCACTGGCTACACTGTAATAGCATTTTTTTAAAATTTTGGTATTATCACAAAGTAACCAGAAGACAATAAATAGGTTTTGCATGGACATTCCAGTTTCTTCATTTTTATTAATGACTTGGATAAGGGAATGCAAGGAATGCTTGTCAAATTCATGGATGACAAAAAATTGGGTGGAATAGCTAATACCCTAGAAGACAGAAACAAAATTCAAAATGATCTTGATAAGCTGGAGCACTGGGCTGAAACCAACATGATGAAATTTAGCAGGGACAAGTGCAAAGTTCTGCATCTAGAACAAAGAAACCAAATGCACAGTTACAAGATGGGGGATACCTGACTCAGCAAAGATAATGGAATTCTGGCAGATCATAATAAGCTAAATAGAAGCCAACAGGGTGATGTGGCCACAATAAAGGCAAATGCTATTTTATGCTGCATTAACAAGCGTTAAGTTCCAAATCCCATGAGGTGCTTGTCCCCCTCTATTCAGCACTGGTTAGGCCTCACCTCGAGTAAGGTGTACAGTTCTGAACACCACACTTCAAGAAAGATGCTGGCAAATTGGAACAAGTTCAGAGGAGGGAGAAAAGGATGATTGGAGGTGGAAACCAAGCCCTATGAGGAAAGACTCAAATTGGGCATGTTTACTCTAGTGAAAAGAAGACAGGTGATATGATAGCAATTGTCAAGTATTTGAAGGGATGTCATACAGAGGAGGGGAAAGATCTGTTCTTGATTATCTCAGAGAGCTGGACGCACAAAAGTGGATTCAAGTTAAGGGAACCCAGGTTTCCACTGAAACCTTCCTAACTGTTAGAGCAGTATGGCAGTGGGGCCAATTACCTCAAGAGGCAGTGAGTGCTGCAACACTTGGAGGTGTTCAAGAGAAATTTGGACAGCTACCTGGCAGATAGTCATTGATTCGTGTTCACGCGTGGAGCAGGGGATAGGATTTGATGGTCTTAGAGGCTCCTTCCAACTTTACTATTCTATGGTTCTTCTGATAGGAACAGAGGAGTACTACTCTGGTGAAAGTGAAAAACTACTTGAGTTACTTGTACTTTCATTTCCAACCTCAGATTTAACTCATTCTGATTTGACCTGCCCAGTTAATGATGTGAATTCATAATTATTTAGCTTTAGCCACTGATTATACATATGTACATATTGAGCCCTTAAGAGACAAACATACAGTATTTCCATTTTCTTACAGACCTGTGATGGTCACTTTATAAACATTAGAACTTCAAGACTTGCTCAATGGTGTATTGGCATCCATTCTTTGTTACTAATGTCTTTAAGGGCATTTTTATATACATCTCCTGCTTACTCTTACTATACTCAACAGTCATTTCCCAGACCTACCTACCAGCCTTACATGAACGAAGGGTTAGACCTTGTAACATGTGCCCTACCTAATAAAGTGACATGTTGGAGAAAATATTGAGGCGGTAAGAACTTTTCTTAGCATATATTTCAATATTTATAGCAGGATAATTGGATGCCTGCAGAAAACAGGAAAGCCCATATAAAATACTACAGTAGTTTAAAATTGGTAAATATATTTTAAGCCAATATAATATCATATCAGATGTGATCTTCCTTAAAATATTAATATTCTTTCATATCCTGTAAGGTTGGAGCAAACACTCCCATTGTGGCACAGGGTAGAATTTTGAAACAACACTTCAAATGTAACATGCCCATCTTGCTCCTGTCATAAATAGGTATCAATCTTTGTTCTACTTGTGTATGTAAGAGCCTTTTGTTTATGAAATCCATTTCATTAAATATGCCTGCTATAACTGCAAAAAATAAGCCACAGTTACATGGCATTTTCAATACTGTAAGTCATAACTAAGTGAAAGAATTCATACTCATTTTATAAATATGATGGGAAAATAATGAAGTTGCACAAACCATGTTTTTAGAAATACTGTACTAGAAAATTAATACTGAAAATATTACATATACTTTTAACCTACCAAAGTAAGGGAAGAAGTTTTGGAATTCAGTGGCTCAGAAATATGAGCCATAACTTTTCTTGATAATTTTGCCCTATTTCACTTCACTTTAATCCTTTGATTTGGGTGTCACTATTTTCCATATGTATACAGTCCCTTATGGAACTCGAGGCTATGGGGATTTGGTTTTCTTCTGTTCAGAAGTTGTACAGGCATAGCCATGCACTTTGATAAAGGGATCTCCAGCCTTTTGGTACTGACTTGAGAATTTGGAAAGGTGGCTGGCTAGTCAGAGAACAGTTTTGAAGAAGGGAGAGCAAGTGAAGCTAAAAGAGAAGTACTGTAACTCCTGAATACCAGCTGGAGGGTCACACAGTCCAACTCCGTTGCCCCCAATGCTGTAAGTGTAAGGAAGTCTTTTGCATAATAACTCTGCTCATCCCTGGTCCTTCATACACATACACCCTGGTTATCACCATCCACATAGAGATGCAACCATCACTTTCACACACTCCTAAGTACTCCTCAGCCTTCTAGTCACCTTGCATCATGGGCTACCTTGAAGTTCTCTTTGCCAGTAGGTCTCTGACCAACATGTGTGTGTGTGTGTTGTGTCGTTTCAGTCGTGACCGACCCTTCGTGACCCCATGTCCATGGAGTTTTCTTGGCAGGAATACTGGAGTGGGTTGCCAGTTCCTACTCCAGGCGCCTAACAGCACCTGGTGTTCCCTGGTGGTCTCCCATCCAAGTACTAACCAGGGCCGACCCTGCTTAGCTTCCGAAATCAGGCAAGATCGGATGTACTTAGAGCATCTAGGCAGCTTCTGACCAACATAGTTACTATCTTATTGTGACTTGGCCAGGCCATTCAAGTTTTTTAATGTCCCCAGCCCCACAAACATTTTGGGAAAAGAAAGGTAGTTGATAGTGTTACTCTGTCACTGAAATACCATAATTCTGAAGTCATTCAAAGTAGCAAACATGGGGTGCCTAAATAGGAGCCAAGAAAAAGTACAAAACAGTGGAACCATTAGTTCTAACACAAACTACGCACCTTTGGCTTTGAAGTGTATACAATATTAATACATATATATAGAGTTAAAATTAAAAAAGGCTCAGGATAGCAGCAAAATAAACTCCAGATGTGACTAGGTAAATGATAGGCTCTCTGCGTGGCAACGATAACCAGTTACTAAGGGGAGACAAGGAAAAGGCAGAACTACTCAACACCTTCTTTGCCTCCGTTTTCTCCAAAAAGGAAGAGAGAGAACCGCTGGGACAAAGAGTAGATGAGGTAGGATGGGAATTGCAACATAGAATAGGTAGAGAGGTAGTACAGGAACACCTGGAAACATTAAATGAATTTAAGTCTCCTGGGCCAGATGAATTACACCCAAGGATATTAAAAGAACTGGCAGAAGTAATTTCAGAACCATTGGCAATAATCTTTGAGAAGTCCTGGAAAACAGGGCAAGTCCCCATCGATTGGAGAAGGGCTACTGTTGTCCCCATCTTGAAAAAAAAAGGGGGGGGGAGAACCCAAATAATTACCACCCAGTCAGCTTGACTTAGTAGAAAGTGGGATAGATAGTGCTACTGTTAGGTGGATTTGTAATTGGTTGACTGATTGCACCCAAAGGGTGATCATAAATGGCCTCTCTTCAGCTTGGAGAGACGTGACCAGTGGGGTGCCCCAGGGTTCTGTTCTGGGTTCTTTGCTGTTCAATATCTTTATTAATGACTTGGAGGAAGGAATAGAGAGTATGCTAATTAAATCTGCAGATGATACCAAATTGGGAGGGGTTGCTAATTCCTTAGAGGATAGGATGAAAATCCCAAAAGACCTTGACAGATTAGAATGCTGGGCCAAAGCTAACAGAATGGATTTCAACAGAGGGAAATGTAAGGTGCTACATCTAGGTAAAAAGAATGAATTGCACAAATATAGGATGGGGGACACTTGGCTGGAGAATAGTACCTGTAAAAGGGATCTGGGAGTCTTCGTGAACCACAAATTGAACATGAGTCAGCAGTGTGATGCGGCGGCCAAGAAAGCCAATGCGATTCTTAGTTGCATCAACAGAAGCATAGTGTCTAGATCAAGGGAAGTGACAGTACCACTCTATTCTGCTCTGGTCAGACCCCACCTGGAGTACTGTGTCCAGTTCTGTGCGCCTCAGTTTAAAAAGGATGTTGACAACCTTGAGCGGGTGCAGAGGAGGGCGACCAGGATGGTTGAGGGTCTGGAGGAAATGTCTTATGAGGAATGGCTTAGGTAACTGGGAATGTTTAGCCTCTCTAAAAGAAGGCTGAGGGGGGATATGATAGCTATGTTTAAATATTTGAAAGGATGTCATATTGAAGAGGGAACAGGTTTGTTTTCCATGGCTTCAGAGACTAGGACTCGGGGCAATGTTTTCAAACTACAAGAAAAGAGATTCCATTTGAACATTAGGAAGAACTGACAATTAGAGCTGTTGGGCAGTGGAATATGCTGCCGCGGAGGGTGGTGGAGTCTCCTTCTTTGGAGTTTTTTAAGCAGAGGCTGGATGGCCATCTGTCGAAAATATTGTGATGGGGGTTCCTGCATGGCAGGGGGTTGGACTAGATGGCCCTTGAGGTCTCTTCCAACTCTATGATTCTATGAAACTGACAAATCCATTTTTAAAACTTCTCAAAATGTACTTAGTTTGTTTACATCGTGTAGGAAAAAATTGTTCTTCCAAATGTTTAGTAACTAATTCAACTTCTTTGAAGCTGTTTGGCAACATTTTCATATAGGCTCTGAGGAGTACCTTCATATGTTGGACATGTCCAGGGAATTGAACTATACCAACTATCTCTGCTGTTAATGGTGAACTCTCTCAGGTGGGAATCCTCATGGAAGCATGAATGCTATTTGATGAAGCTACTATCAAGGCTCTGTTTGAGCAGCAGTTATGGACAAGGTTCCCTCCAGGCATGTTGCATGAGCACACACCTGCCCCTCTGCTCCCCTGGTCTATGCAGGCCTCCTCTCCTGCAGCAATTTTTATATCAATCACAATGGAACCCATGCAGGAAGAGCGTCTCATGCTCACATGTCAACTTGTGCATGTGAGAAAGAGAGCCCTGCCCAGCGGGGCTGAAAGCTACATGGAACAGAATGCATGGGAAATATACTTTAAAAAATTATTGCTAAGAAATTACTTGCAACCCAGTACTTGCCAACAAAGTTCTCTGGGATTAAACTGAAACCAATTCTCATCTCAATGACTAAGTCAATTGTGGTTTCTTTGTCTGAGTACTTGCAGCTGAACAGTTTTATGAGCTAGGTTCAGCTTGCTATGCAAGTTCAAGAGGCCAGTTAATAAATCAGCAAAATAGGGTGACACTGCTTTACCCAGATGAGTCCTATAGCATATTTGAACCTGTTTAAAATGAGTTTTCAAATGAACTGCTATACTAAAGAGTAACATTTTCTCTTCTGCAAATAACACACACAGTATAGTTTCATGTGATTTTCCTGTATTACAAAGTAACTTCTACAGAAAACATGTATAAATGTGGCCAACTGTTTCTCAGTTCTTGATTTTTTCACAGCAAATAAAAACCGTGTATAGATGTTAGAAAGAAAGGCTTTCATTTCTGTTTGAAAAAGGATGCAACCATCTGAAAAAGGATTGTTTTGCATAATTTTCCAGAACCACATGACTGATTTAAGATTTGACCCATCTACAATAGATTCAACTATTGGAAGCAGCAATCCTCCATATATTTTATTATGACATCTGAATTTTCCAGAAGTGTGAATAATTAAGTAAACAAAATCATTGCAGTTGCCTTCATAATACCAACTGTCACCTGTTATGGTTGTCAGAAAAGCATTCTGCTGAGTTCAAATAAGACCTGTAAAATAAAAATATATTTCTAAGTATCATCCCTTTAGATATTTATATTTAGGTTATGAATAGTGTCAAAATGGCACTTCACAAAGCACAAGCAGCAATACATCAGAATATCTGGGGTATATTTCAGATATTCAGAGGATGAACCCTAAAACAAGAACTGAGTGTGTTCAGTGGTGACATAATATTGAGATAGGGAGATAATAAAATGGAAGACACAGCAGAATGGAACAGTGAGTGCTCCACCCTATGATGCTGTTGAAAGGCCATAGCTATACTTTAAATTTTGAAATCTTTCAATGGTAAAGAAGCACCAAATTATTCATTATATTATGAACAATCCACCTCCTCTCCTGTGAGGTCCCAGCACCAGCTATCCATTGAAGTTACTGAGGCACAGGAACGTTTTGTTTTGGGTTTTTTAGCAGCAGCTAAAGTGGAAGTGGGGAATAGTTTTTCTGTTAAAGGCCCGATTCCCTCAACTACATGCCAAGAGTCGGTGTCTACCCATTTCCTTTGTTTCTTCTTCCATGTTGAGAAAAATGGCTGCTTTGGCCAGACATCTGGACTCATTGCTAATTAGAGGTTTGTCTTTTTTAAATCAAACCAAGAGCTCACTCTGCTGTTCAGGCTGGGTGGGTGAAAAAGCTGCAGGAATGCAGACCGGCAAGGTCCACTGCAGGCCCACGAGGGAAGGAAGTGCCATGGAGATTTAACACACTACCGTCACAACAATGGACCAAGAGGCTGTATGTGATAAATGTGCGTCTCCGATTTAGGGCAATTTCATTTGCATCACAGAAATCTGGTATGGAATCCAGTGTAGGTAAACAATAATATGCAGCGCTTTTGTCACAGAAAGATTCATGTTCTTATTGCAAGTTAAATAAACTCCTTCATGAAATGTGTGAATGGATACTGAAGGATTTTGAGCGCTTGCACTTACTACAGCCTATATCAGTGCTGGCGAACCTTTTACAGACCGAGTGCCCAAGTTGCAATTCAAAGCCCACTAATTTTTTTTGCAAAGTGCCAATACAGTAATTTAACCTGTTTACAGGTGGTTATGAAGGGGTAATGTCAGGTGCCCACAGAAAGGGCTCCAAGTGCCACCTTTGGCACCCATGCCAGAGGTTCGCCATCACTGGCCTATATTGACACTGTACTCTGGCAATGTGTAAACTGACGTGATGAGCTTCTGCACCTCAGTTGGTAACTGAGGGATAATTCTTAATATTGTAAAGAGAAACAACAAAACATTTTAATGTGCTGACTACTAGAGAACATTGTATGAAAGCTAAGTATTATTTATAGATGTTACTCATAAATAACTTCTGAAGGTACTTGTAGCCCTGTCTAATGATGCAGAAATACAAAGATATTTGCTATTCATAGTTTTCCTGACACTGTGCACAAGCAGTATTAGGGGAAATGCATTGTAGCAAACTAACCTCTATGGTGATAAGAATCACTATCATCCACTCCAAGCGCAAGGCATGTCTTTCACTCAAATGATTTCTCATCAGGTCTGTCAGCTCTGTGCAATGTTGGAGCTTTTCATTCACCACCTGCAACAGTAGACAAGAGCTAATATCTCAGAAATCCCTGAGCAAACTTCTATTTGGAAAACTTGTACTGTATATGAAATTGTTGAGCAAACTCATATTTGTTACATATAATGGTCCAGATGGGACTTAACACACATTTAAAAGTTGGGTGAATTCAGTAAGAGTTTATGCTTTTCCAATTAAAATGAATATAACATGTTCTTTCAGGTATCCTCACATAATCAGTGTTTGGATTTTGGGTTGAATTTTAACATTAGTAGACCTAATGAACAATACCTTGCTACTTAGATATGATAGTACAGTGGACCCTTGTATAACAAACAGCTTGTATAACATAAAATTTGTACAACAAAACAATCCGGAGATAGGGGAAATTTGCTTAACATAATCGCCTATGGGGAAAATCTGTACAACATAAAAATAGGATCACTCCGTTTTCAATGCATTCTTATGGGAATTTGTATAAAGGAAAATTTGCTTAGCATAATTTCATTTGGAACGAATTAATTCCTTTATACAAGGTACCACTGTATAAGTCAAGCAATGTTAAGTTGCAACAGTAAATTGTCACTAGGTAAGAACCCAAGGCTTTTATTCCATGTTGTGTGCGAACTCAACTCATGTAGTTGTTGTGCAACAGGGATTCTGATCAGTAGGTTATAAAACAGACCAAAGGATGGAGATCACACACAGAAACACAGATCATACATGAGAAAGAAGAAAGACAATGCTCCATTAATAGAGTGTTACTACGAGAATACATATTGATGCTGAATGTTAAAAGCTAAAAATGGGAGAAATGAACAATTCATTCCAGTACACAGAACCTGCCTCAGAAGATTCCCAAGGGCATCACAAAATTTTGTTATGTCACCTGCAATTATGAACCACCATAACTGTGTATATATGTGCGTGCAGAGAAGTTGCCATTAAATGTACATGCCTCTACCAAGAGATACCCAAGGTTGACTGCCTTGCATATGAAACACCATACATGAAGCACAACTTGGAGAGTAAATACAAGTATTATGTCAAAAGTTAATTAACCTAAAACATTGTCTTGTTAGGATCCATTCCACATTGAAAGCTTGTTCTCCCCCCTCCCTCCCGCGCACGCGCGTGTTGGTGGACAGCTCCATGAAGGTGTCTCCCCAATGTGTGGCAGCAGTGAAGAAGGCCAATTCCATGCTAGGGATTATCAAAAAGGGGATTGAAAATAAAACAGCCAACATTATAATGCCATTATACAAAACAATATTAAGGCCGCACCTGGAGTATTGTGTACAATTCTGGTCACTGCATCTCAAGAAAGACATAGTGGAACTGGAAAAGGTGCAGAAGAGAGCGACCAAAATGATTACTGGGCTGGGGCACCTCCCTTATGAAGAAAGGCTAAAACATTTGGGGCTCTTTAGTCTGGAAAAAAGGCGCTTGAGGGGGATATGATTGAGACATACAAAATAATGCAGGGTATGAGTAAAGTGGATAGATGGAAGCTCTTCTCTCTCTCCCAAAATACCAGAACTAGGGGACATACACTCAAATTGAGGGCTGGGAGAGTAAGAACAGACAAAAGAAAATATTTTTTCACCCAGCGCGTTGTAAGCCTATGGAACTCCCTGCCACAGGATGTGGTGATGGCATCTGGCCTGGATGCCTTCAAAAGGGGATTGGACAGATTCCTGGAGGAGAAGTCCATCACAGGTTACAAACCATGATGGAGAAACCAGGGTACTTCAAGGGCCAGATGCAGGGGAGTGGTATCAGGAGACAGATATCTAGTCTCATGCGCTCCCAAACGCATCTGGTGGGGTCGCTGTGAGATACAGGAAGCTGGACTAGATGAGCCTTTGGCCTGATCTAACATGGCTCTTCTTATGTTCTTATGTTCACACACACACACACACTGGAAGTTGAGTCATGGCTACTGGACTTTTTTTGAGATAGAAACGTTTCGCTGCTCATCCAAACAGCTTCATCAGTCTGAATACAGCTAGTGTGAGTCCTCCATCTTAGTCAGCTTTGACCTCTTGTCACCCTGTTCTGAAATAGGCTCATAAGATGATCAATGGCCTGAATAGGCTTGTTAGGTACACAATAGTATCCATAGCCTTAAGGTGAACAATGGCCTAAGGTGCTGAAACCTATCAAGAACGGGTCGTTAGCTATGGCCTTTGTGGTGAAGGCGTTTTTATTTGTCTGGGTAATTTGGAAAGCACACCCTGATAAGTAGCAGATAGATAGGAGCTCTCTGAAAATGGTCGGGACACCAGCAGGAGAGCTCCAAAGTGGCATCCCGACCATTTTCAGAGGGATCCTGCCGAGCTATCATTGGCTGGGCCCCTTTAAAAATGGCCCAGTCACCACCAGGGGTTTTCCCCAGTGTCGACTAGGCCATTTTTAAAGGGGCCCAGCCGATGACAGCTCGGCAGGAGCTCTCTGAAAATGGCCTGTGGCCAGTACAGAGTTCCTGCATTGCCAACAGGGCCATTTTCAGAGGGATCCTGCCGAACTGTCATGAGCTGGGGCCCTTTAAAAATGGCCCAGTCGGCACTGGGGAGAACCCCTGGTGGCAACTGAGCCATTTTAAAAGGGGCCCAGCCGATGACAGCTCAGCAGGAGCTCTCTGAAAATGCTAGGGAACACAGCTGGATCCCTGGAACAGCCCTCCCTAGCATTTTCACAGGACTCCTGCCGGGCTGTCAGTCACTGGGCTACTTTAAACCCAGCCCAATCGCTACCAGGGGGACCCCCTGGTACCGACTGGACCAGGTTTAAAGGGGTCCAGCCATTGACAGCTAGGCAGGAGCCCTCAGAAAATGGTGGAGGAAAGGGTGGGCTTTTTAAATCCTTTCCCTGCCAAAGCCAGCACTACAGCTGATTGGCGGCGCTGGCTTCTGGCGGGAAAAAGCTCCCAGTTTCCTCACACCAATTGCAAGGGAAACCTTTCCCATAGGAATGCATTGCTTCAATGCATTCCTATGGGAAAACTAAAAACGAAACAAACAAAGCGGAAATTTCCATTTCGTTTCGTTTCATTTTTCTTTGATGGGTCAGGTCGTTATTCATTTCATTAGATAACGAAACAAATAACGAATAACAACATGAATTAAAAATTCATTTCGAGCCCATCTCTATACCACAATGTTTTTTTTCCCTTCACAGTAGAATAGAAACAAGAATAAAGCATGAGCTTAATAGGATAGAACAACTAGAATATAATCAACAACACGAAACATTAAGGCTACCCCACAGAAATCATGCTGATTAATCAAAATGACAGGTCTATTTAAGACAGGGGTCCTCAACCTAAGGCCCCGGGGCCGGATGCGGCCCCCCAAGGTCCTGAATCCGGCCCCTGGTACCAGTTGCAACCCCCCCCCACCTACCCCCTGTTTTGAGAGCAAGCCAACCTCCGCAGCTGCTTTTGGACTGTGATCCGGCCCCCAGTGGTGTCTATATGGTGGTGGACTGGCCCGCTGTTTGAAAACTTTGAGGACCCCTGATTTAAGATAATACCCTAGCCTTTAAGAAAAATGGGAAAACAATATGGATGTAAAATTCTGCTTTCACTAAGCTGCTCATTCTCTATAAAAAGGCTGCCTGATCATGTTTTTCCCCAGAAGTTCTTGCCTTCACACAAGAACAGGATGAGTACTTTTTCTCCCACCCTTGTTGCTTCTGCAAATGCCCTAGCAAAACAACTGTCAACTTCTCCCAAAGCCCTCTG
The DNA here is from genome assembly GCA_023846285.1 of Phrynocephalus versicolor. Taxonomy (NCBI): domain Eukaryota; kingdom Metazoa; phylum Chordata; class Lepidosauria; order Squamata; family Agamidae; genus Phrynocephalus; species Phrynocephalus versicolor. The sequence continues at coordinate 442,560 of JAHTLZ010000265.1, read as the reverse complement.
GTTTGTGCAGAAAACTCAAGAGAAGGAAACAGGTTTGGAGTCTTGTTGAAGAACAAGTAATATGTTGAACAGGAAAAGATAAAGAAAACACTCACTGTTTGCTACTTCTTTGAACGTTGGTGAATGACACACACAATCACCATAATGACAAGATTTATTGTGAGAAAGGCTGAAACACGTACCTTCACTCTACGACGAATACTGAGAAACTGACACATTTTATCGTAAAGCTGTTCAAGGTGCTCTCTATCCCAGTAGAAATCTGGGGTGATCAGTAGGTCAGAACTCAAATTTATGCGGTGCCTGGGGAAGGGCAGGTAAGTGGATAGTTAATTTTTTTTACTTATACCCTTATTTTAGTTTAAACTAACAAAGTTCAGTGGGTGTGTTCAGAGTAGAATCCTAGTTTGACATTGTAAGAACAAGCTTTGAAGAATTTGTGGTCTTGTCTATGCCTTGCTTGCTAACATATTCCAGAATTACCCCCTTTCCAGTTGAAACAAAATGAAAAGGAAGGTTTACCTGTAACTTAGGGAGAAAGGACAGATAGCAAAGAGGAAGAGGAATGAATGAGGGCAAAGTTATATTTCAGAGTTCATTTTCATAGAATGGATTTGGAGTGGTACCATGATTTAGCATGACACATGAACCCTTCTCCTGTTGCTATTCTGGCAAATTTGTTTTCTAGAAACAATGTTACTAATCAGTTCCCTTAATAATTGCTTCACAGTGTACAAATCTGATTAATTTACAGTGAATGGTTATGAGATACTAATTAATGAACCACTTTTCTTTTCCTGTCAAAAGCATATTATGAAGCAAATATGCCATCCTTCTAAAGGGCAGCTCTTGAAGCAATGATGAATTTTCAGAACTTATCTTGACTACAGGATTTATGCTTGATACCCAGCCTAAAAAGTTGATTTAAGTTTTATAATTCAGATACATGCATCCATAAAATCAAATGGTAGAAATTAGAGTAAAGTTACCAAGCAACTGGAGAAAACAAACCACAAAAAAGGGGTACAGGGGTACATCTCTACGAAAATGCTGTAACAACCTCAGAAAAAAGAATTCTGAAAACGTTTATAAGATTTCAAATACAACAAAGTGTTTTAGCCTACAGCTGAAACAAAACAAAGTCAATATAGACACATTTCCAAAACTAGATAAATGGAGTGTACCAAGGTTCTGCACTGCCGCTGCTCCTGTTTATATATTAGTCATTAAAACCATCACACAAGACCTGCAGCAAAATGCTCCCAGGATCATGCTCTATGCCAACAAAGGCACGCTTGGTACTACCACTAGGAATGAACGAACTACAGTAGCACGTTCAGACATGGGATGACCACCTCAGCCGCTTTGGACTCAGTACCTAGAGCCTGTTACCTACCACCTAAGGAATACTCCAAATAAATGGAGAAAGCCTACAGAAGATAAATATATTCTGGAGTCTTGGCTCTCATCAGCAAGCCAATGGTGGCTTCAATTGCACTGTGCAAATAAGAATGAATTTGGCTGGGTTGCATTGGCGAGAACTCACCAGAGTGCTCTCTGACAAACAAATGCCAATCTCAAATCTAAGATTTACAAGATGAACATCCACTCTATTGCACTGTATGATACAGAATGCTGGGCAGCAACAATGGGTGTACAGAGCCATTCCCATGCCATGAAAATACATGAAAATATACATGCTTCACATCACAAATGATATTACACAGCTACAACTAGATGTGATATCAATAACAGAAAAGAGCGAGAGAGAAATGGCTTCACCAGTATGGACACATCCTCAGAGTGGCACCTTCCACCATCACCCAGACTGCTTACCACCTGAAAATTTATGGCTGGTGGCCACATGGCCAACCACAACAGAGATAGCAGGACACTGTCGATAACGACATTAAACTGTCGGCCTGCACCCTGAAAGATGCCGCTGATTGGGCAAAGTGGCATATCAGGATCCGAAAAGTGGGTCCCCACACCTATGGGAAAACACTAGGAAGAACAAGACAACTACTGGTATATATATATATATTATCTCTCTCTTAAATATTACAATTTCTGGTCCTACACAAAAATGGATAAAAAAGTAGTTTTGAAGGGAAAGGTTGAAACAGAAAGCACAGGTTTAAAAATGAGAAAGGAACTAGATGAAAATGGAACTAGATATGTGTGCTGTTCACACTCACGTTTCTGATTAATAAATTCTAAAGTTGGAAGTAGAATAAGCGACTAAGGTGCTAAATGTGAGATGCCTATCCAAGCATGCTTAGATATAGTAAGGTGTGTTGTTGCATAAGCAACTCTGCGCCCCTTTGCACAGCATTCCTCCTCCTCCATGCATCCACTGTGATTATTTTCAGCCCCTTTGGTCCTGGCCGCTACAGGCCCCCGATGCAAGCTGGGGTGGGGGGGAATGTGTGTGAGAGTCATGCACGCAAAGGGCACAGCCCCATCAAGCATGGCTGAAAATTCGTGGGGACTTAATAACATTAAGAAACATTGCAAAGGAAATGCGGCTGGAGACATAAGATGCATAAAATAAACTATAAAGGCTGTGTAAAAGGAGTTGGGTTAAAATAAATAAGATAAAAGAGGAGCAGAGCAGCAGCAGAAAGAAAAGCTGTTAACACACCCAACTGGAACTGGAAATCCCATTGCAATAAGTTAATATTGGATTTAAGTATCTACAGACAGTGGTTGAAACTCAGTAGACAGTCATAATTAGAATAGGCCCAGTGACTCAATGGACCTTACAAAGATGTTAACTCAACAAGTATCTACTAGTGATGGGCATGAAATGGCAAACAGATTCGTTTTGTTTCATTTTGTTCCCCCGTGATTCATTTCATTTTGTTAAAAATGATTTTTTTAAAAAAAATTGTATGAAATGAACCAGTAATGAACCGATTGGTTACTCTACAAAATGAGTCCCCTGGGTCCTAGAGGCACCAAATTTAGTGGGCCCCTTCAATGGATACTCCCCTTTATGCCCTCCAAATTTGGAGAGATTTGGGGTACAGGGAATTGAGTTATTGAGCTTCAAAGGGGCTGTGGGGGTACTTAATTGAAGGAGTGTGGATCAGCAGCCTTTACCAATTATAGGGTTAGACAGCTTCCCCTCCCCATTCTGATCCACACTCCTTCAATTAAGTAACCCCCTCAGTTCCCTGTACCCCAAACCTCTACAAATTGGGGGTGCTTCAAGGGGAGAGCTTGAGGAATCTCCACTGTAATTTCGACTCTGCTTGCTGCCTGGGATCGCTGTTTTCAAGTACAAAACATTGCAATTAGAAATGTTTTTCTGGGGGCACCCCCTTTGAAGTTGAATAACTGCCCCCCCAACCCCCAAATCTCTCCACACTTGGAGGGCATAAAAGGGCAAGTCCAAGGAAGGTACCCACCAAATTTGGTGCCTCTAGCACCCAGGGAAGCCGTTTTACAGAGAAATGAATAGGCTCATTTTAAACACAAAAAAACCCTGCTGGTTAATTTCATTACTAACAAAATGCTGCTTCCCTGGTTCATTTCATTTCATTTCGCTCCGTAACAAAACCGACAAATTAGCATTTTGTTCTTCGTTTGGTGCCCATCCCTAGTATCTACTGATTTAATGGGCTTACTCTAGTTGTTTTTTACTTCAAAATTTATCCAGTAAGTGAGAATTACACCCTTAAATTGCAGAATTGGATGGTTCAACATCCTTTATATTCTGCAGATAGATTTAATCTTGTTTTTTTTAATTACGATACCTTAATGAAAACAATTCCCCAATCTTCTGCATCACATCGGCATGAGATAGTTTCATCTTCTTTCTTGATTTTAAAATCTGTAAAAAGATAGTAAAGGTTATAAGAAGCAACTTTGTACCTTTGATTTTAAAAAAAAACTCTAGTTATACAGATCCCACCTCTGTTGATGAACTCAGCAATGGGAAGGTTAGATCTGTTTTTGCTCAGTTCTGAATTCACAAGATTATATTTCTTACTTAACATAGCTCCTTTTCTCTGAAACTCATGTTTATAGAGATGTGTTAATTAGCTCCTTGAATGAGCAGAAGCCCTTTATGTAATGGAGATTTCAGCTCTTCCTCCTTAGTCTTCACACACAGTGTGAGAAACTTTAAAAAACTGAACTCCAAGAAAATTAAACCATAGCAGCTTTCATAAACAGAGTGGGAAGAAGAGGGCAGAAAAATCATTTCATAAGCAATATGTCTGTGAAGATTCTCAGTCATCCAGGTAAGTTTATCTGGAAGTTGAATCATGGCAACTGGACTTCTTTTCTTCAGAGATTGAAACGTTTCACTTCTCATCCAAACAGCTTTGTCAGTCTGAGCAAAGCTAGTTGCGAGTCCTCCATTTTATAGCTCACTTTGACCTCTTGTCACTCTGGTCTGAAATAGGCTCATAAGATGAACAATGGCCGGAATATGCTCCTTAGGTAAACAATAGTCTCAGTAGGCTCATTAGGTGGACAGGGGCCTAATGTGGCAAACGTTCCACCTTTAACCTTCCCAACACCCATTAAGTATGGGTCATTAGCTATGGCCTTGCTGGTGGAGGTGAGAAGTATTTTTGATTTGTCTGGGGATTGTTGAAATCGCTGCCTCTTAAGTAGCAGATAGACTGTGCCTGAGCCCTCCACACTTTCTTACTGAATGGACTCTGGACCCAAATCCCTATTAAAAGAAAGATAACAAAAACTGATGGATAAAAGATTGTCTGCTAATGGTCCTAAATGAGCACCTGAATAATTATAATTATTTAATTTATATTTATATTTATTGACAGCCTGACTTTCTGAAGAAACTATGATGGTTAGAATGGTGGTATGGCTAAAGCTTCCCTCTATCCACATGTGGGAGTGTTCAAAACATATCTATGTTACCCTTCATCAATTCAGATTCCAGGGCAGTTACTACAGTGGACCCTTGTATAACAAACAGTTTGTATAACATAAAATCTGTACAACATAAATTCTGGAGATAGGGGAAATTTGCTTAACAGAATTGCCTATGGGGCGAATCTGTACAACATAAAAATGGTCACGATTAGGGAGTACTCCATTTTATTTTGGTTTTTGGTCGTTGACCGTAAATAAAAAATTTCATTTCATTTCAATGCATTCGTACGGGAAATTTGTATAAAGGAAAAATTGCTTAACATAATTTCATTTGGAACGAATTAATTCCTTTATACAAGGTACTACTGTATTATGGAAACAAGAGAAAGTGCATACAACATGTACTTGAAAAGCACTATGAAAGTGTCAATTATTATTTTGTCTAAGTTACTGAAAAATTACAGTGCATCACTTGGCAACAAACAGCTCTACGATTTGGAAGGGTCCATCAGATCAGTTCTGTGGACTGCTAAGAGAAAGAGGGTCGCTTTCTTCCTTAAGACATCACTTTCTACATGTTAATATGTGGTTTTCTGCTGCAAATAATCTGAACCAGTTTGAATTCTTCAGCATGTGAAAAGAAGCAAATAAGCCAAGTACGTTGGTTCTGTCAGCAAAACAAGGAATAACTTAGCCGACATACTACATCATTTTAAGTTTTAAAAAAAGACACGACAGCAACATTATCCTCTACAATTTTCAGCTACAAAACGATCCCATCTGATAAAGCATTCCACAGAATGGCCAGAAGTGCCAATTTACATTTATATTTGAGTGAAATGGTGTGATTCATTACTCATTTGTGAGGTGCTGTCTGAGTTCCTGAAGGAGCACAGTACCACACAACTTCATATAGGTCCATATAGACAATCAGCTCTTCAATCATGAGTGGCAATTTTCAGCCACTACCTATCACCCTTCACTTGTGTCGTTACAGTCGTGACCAACTCTTTGTGATTCCACGTCCATGGAGTTTTCTTGGCAGGAATACTGGAGCGGCTTGCCAGTTCCTACTCCAGGTGCCTACAGCACCTGGCATTCCCTGGTGGTTGCCCATCCAAGTACTAGCCCGGCCTGACCCTGCTTAGCTTCCGGGATCAGGAGAGATCGGAAGTGCTCAGGGCATCTAGGCAGTCCACCCTTCACTTATTGCCAACATAAATTGGCAATCAGGCCATTGTCTGCTTAAATCTTTTGTTGTTTACAGAGTAATAGCAAAATAGGGTATGTAACACATTTAAGGTGTTTTGATTCTTTTTTGGTACATCTGAAAAGTTCTTTGTAACTCAAAAGTTTGCACTCTCAGCATTCTTGTTAGCAGGGCATGAGGAGGTGGAGTTTTTCCTTATTGGAAGGAAAGATAGCCTGTGCTACCTTGTAGCTGTCCTCAATGCATTAAGTAGGGCCAATTTAATTGCTGATTTGTTAGTTTTCCACAGCACACCAAAGCAGATTTAAATAAAAAGCCAAGGAAAATTTTCTCTAGATTTAGTTAAGCACCTATGAAGTCATTAGATATGAGGTTGAAGCTGCTGTATCCATCTTAAATACAAATTTTGATTAGAAGCAGAAACCTGTCACAGGTTTCTATATTATAATTTCATTCTGCTTTAAAGTTTCTTCTCCCCCCCCCCACAGACCCCCACATCCACCCATCCAAGACTTCTATAGCCAAAAACTTTCAAAATCACCCTATTCTTCTGTTTCATTTTTAATGGTTGAATGAAAAGAGTAGTAAATACCTCAGGTATTGACTGAATAGATTCTACAAAATTATCCACTGATGCCTCCCACATGGCCAGTTTCACTGCATCAGGGGAAAAAGCACAAACATGTATTATTATGCATATTCACTTCATCTGCATGTTACCATAAAATAAAATCTTTAGGTCTAATTATATAGTCGATTTCCCTAAGTGTAAGTGTGTCTTAAGTGCACAGTTCCTTTTTAAAAAGAAGTATCTACAAGAAGCAGAGTACATTAACATATGTCAGGTCCTGCTGTTTTCCAATTTTAAAGCACTTGCAGAAGGTCTAATTTTCACTATAATTATAAATGAGATAAACTTTTCTCTTGCACTATTTCCCCAGTTTAAAGTGCATTCCCAGTATTACTATAGGATTTATAATGGAAAAAATACAGATATTATTTGTTGCTGCTATTACTATCAATCACCTCAGCATAAAACACAAAAAACAGCTGATTTGATCATAGATCTCTCAGTTCTTGTCGCTTTCAGATTCAAAGTTTGCGTGTAGGATACCATAGTTACTTGCTGCGAAATGAACTGTGTAGTTGTAAAACACTCCACTGCAAAATGCAAAATTAGAATGACATTTTTATAAAAACCTCAACAGCTACAGTGCATTAAACAGAGCGGGAAGGGGGTAACAATACACATTTCATAAAGCATATTTTGCCAATGTATCTTATTGGTAACATCTGTGATTCAATTCTCCCAGTCTTTGTTTAGAAGTAGCTTTCATTTATGCCACAGTAACATTTGGTTGCAACAGTACTGTATGATATGCATTCATAAGGTTTCGTAATCTAAATATTTTAGACTGGGATGAAGAACCTGCGACCCTCAAGATGTTGGACTACACACTTCACCCCCAACTTTGTTGGCTAGGGCTGATGGGAATTTGAGTTCAACATCTGGCAGATCACATGTTTCTCAATCATTTCAGCTAATATTTGGGGGGAATTATCCTGACATATGTGCTTATTACATATCCCAAATGATAGTGCAATTCCACTAAAAAGTTCTGCTTAAAGGCCTAATATAATATATAGCTTACCAGAAAGGGAAAGTGCATTTGAAAATGCAAACTTTTCTAGAGTTGCTTCATCAGTGTCTATTTCTGAACTGATCATGATTTCTCCTCTATGAAGCTTTGATAGTCCTCTGTAAAGAGCAATGAGAGCATTGTAACAGAATCCACATGCCAAAACAGAGGCCAGAATCCTATTACTCACATATACAGGCATAAGTTAAATGGATTAATATTAATTTTTTTGCTTATGCCAGCCTGTCCAACAGGTAGACCGCAGGCTACTGGTAGCCCGCGAAGGGTTCAAAAGTAGCCCGCCGGCCATCAATAAAAAAGTCAAGGGATATGTTCTCCACCTATCCCTGTCTCAGCCGAGTGGGGCAGTTCAAGGGCCATGGCGCATTAAAATCTGTTCCCTCCAGAACAGACTAATTGGTTTTCAATGCATTCCTATGGGAAACTGCTGCTCTACTTACAAAAGTTTTTACTTATGAGCATGTGCTCAGAACGGATAAAATTCGTAAATAGATGTTTTAGTGTAGTAGCCCTCAGGTACTTTGGGCCAGAAAAGTAGACCTTGGCCTGTTCAAAGTTGAACAGCCCTGGCTTATGCCACCATTGTTCACTGAAGGAGTTTCTGTTTTTATCTGAGCATTTTTAAAATGTGCATTTTAAAAATATTTTCTAGAAGTCACCCAGAGTAGTGGCCTGTCCATTGATTCAGTGGGGTATAAGTTTAAACAAATAAATAATTCAAAGCAGCAAATTGCTGCAAACTTAAAAATTAACACTTATGTTCTTGTTGGGATCCAAGTTGTGTAAATGGTGTCCAATGAGAAACACAAGCACTGAATCCTAAACTAAGAACAATCTGGTGCTGCAATTCATGCTCTTTAACTTAAGCCACTGCATGTGAATAATAATTAAGGCAGAGTATATCTGGAAAGAACTCATCATATATGGGAACAAACTACTGTATATAGCTAGCCTATAACAATGTTATAAAAATACAAATAAGACCAAGAAGCTGAAGACTTCTAATACAATGGTGCCTCAACATACGAAATTAATCCATTCTATGGGAATTTTCGTATCTTGAAATGTGGTTTCCCATAGGAATGCAGTGAAAACCACTTAATCTGTTAGGGAGGTCAGAAAAGTAAAAAAAAAAGAGAGAATGGATTACATTGGTTTTCAGTGCATTCCTATGGGAAGGCTGTCCCAATGCCAGGAAAAAAAGGAACAGCCCCCCTTGCTGGGGGAAAAATCAATCAACCACAGCCGAAGGCTGCTCCTCCCTGCCTGACACCCAGCTGATTTGGATATCTTAGAAAATCACCTGGCTGTTGAGGAACAGCCTTCTGGCTGCTGGTTGATGGGGTAGTGGTGTTCCCCCAAACCCTTTGCTGGTTTGGGTCAGGTGCCCTGCTCATTTTCCCCCTTTCTCCTTCTCCCCTTTTTCTCTCTTCCTCTTCCAAGCTTCCCCCTTTCCAAGCTTCCCCTCCTCATTGTACCCCCTGAAACCCCGCAACACACACACACACATATCACAAAGTCAGGAGGAGGAGGAGAGTGCAGGTGTGTTTGTGTGTGGGCCGCAGCTCAGGACTGAAACAATTGCTCTCCCATCTGTCCCATCCCTCCTGAATGAGTTTTTTGCTTGTTTAAACTCTTCCTCCACTAGAAAGTTGAGCAGGGAGCCTGCCCCAACCCAGCAAAGCAGGGGAAAAGCTTACCCACTTTGCTGGGTTGGGGGGAACCCCCACCCCCAATCAACCAGCAACCAAAGGCTGCTCCTTAACAGCCAGGTGATTTCCCAAGCTGTCAAAATCAGCTGGGTGTCAGGGCTGGGAGGAATGGCCTTTGGCTGCCTGCTGACTGGTGGGGTTTCCCGTGAACCCAGCAATGCAGGGAGGCTTTCCCCCTGCCTTGCTAGCTTTGTCATTAGAAATGGGGATGCCCGGCAGTGCTTCATATTGTGGGGGGGGGACCCTTAACTCATGTCATCCCCATTTCCAAAGATTTTCCCTTCATATCTTGAACTTTTTGTAACTAGAGGTATTTATATCTCGAGGTACCACTGTATATACTCAGTGCTCATCCCTGCTGATGGAAAAGTTTCTTTAGCTTCAATTCTGCCCTCCTAGCCCAACCTGCAACACAGACCTAAAAGCAAGGGATAACCATCTAAGATAGATAGATAGATAGATAGATAGATAGATAGATAGATAGATAGATAGATAGATAGATAGATAGATAGATAGATAGATAGATAGATAGATAGCAGGGCTGCGGAGTCAGTAGATAAATGTTCCGACTCCGACTCTGACTCCTAAGTTTTTTGTACTTCCGACTCCGACTCCGACTCCTCTGTATTAATATGCGAATGTATTTTATACATTCCTTGGGGGAAAGAGCCGACCCCTGTGGGACCCCACAAGGGAGCACCCAGGGAGCTGACAGCTCCCCCTCCCCAAGCTGCACACGCTAGGGCTGGTCTTAGAACATAAGAACATAAGAAGAGCCATGCTGGATCAGGCCAAAGGTGGCCCCACCAGATGCGTTTGGGAGCGCATGAGACTAGGTATCTGTCTCCTGATGGCACTCCCCTGCATCTGGCCCTTGAAGTACCCCGATTTTAAGCCTGGGGATTACACATCTCCATCATGGTTTGTAACCCGTGATTGACTTTTCCTCCAGGAATCTGTCCAATCCCCTTTTGAAGGCACCCAGGCCATATGCCATCACCACATCCTGTGGCAGGGAGTTCCACAGACTAACAACGCACTGGGTGAAAAAATATTTTCTTTTGTCTGTTCTTACTCTCCCAGCCCTCAATTTGAGTGTATGTCCCCTAGTTCTGGTATTTTGTGAGAGGAAGAAGAGCTTCCCTCTATCCACTTTACTCATGCCCTGCATTATTTGTACGTCTCAATCATATCCCACCTCAGGCGCCTTTTTTCCAGACTAAAGAGCCCCAAATGTTTTAGTCTTTCCTCATAAGGGAGGTGCCCCAGCCCAGTAACCATTTTAGTTGCTCTCTTCTGCACCTTTTCCAGTTCCACTATGTCTTTCTTGAGATGTGGTGACCAGAATTGTACACAATACTCCAGGTGCAGCCTTACTATTGTTTTGTATAATAGCATTATAATGTTGGCTGTTTTATTTTCAATCCCCTTTTTGATAATCCCTAGCAAGGGAAGGACCGGGTCCAGCTGAATGCTGTGCCTCCGATCCCCACCCCGGAGAAACGGTCCAGCAGGATACCGTGGTCGACAGTATCACAGGCCTCTGACAAATCCAGGAGGACCAACAGGGTAGAGCAACTCCTGTCAGCCCCCCGGAGGAGGTCATCTTGCAGTGCAACCAAGACTGTCTCAGTCCCCCGATACAGCCTGAATCTGGACTGGAATGGGCCAAGGACTTGTTCTTCCTCCAGGAACGACTAGATCTGGATGGCGGCCACCCTCTCGATGACCTTGCCCAGGAAGGGGACGTTGGCAATCTGACGGTAGTTGGTCAATTCGTCCAACGCCTGGGCAGATTTCTTTAGGGTGGGCTTCACCACCGTCTCCTTCAGGCGAGAAGGAAAGACCCCATCCCTGAAGGAAGCAGTGGAAGTAATGGAAGCCCACTCAGTCATACTCCCTCCCGTAGATTTAATAAGCCATGCAGGGCAAGGGTCGAAGGGGGAGGCTGCTGGCCTGCAATAAGCCAGGGCCCTGGAGGCCTCAATACTATTCTTACAGTAGAGAAGTCATTAATTATAACTTTTTGTGCATTGGGACATTTAAACTTGCTTTTTTAAAATTCCAATCTAAATTTAGTAGGAGTTGGAGTCGGAGTCGGTGCATTGTTTGCCAACTCCGACTCCAACTC
>JAHTLZ010000265.1:385909-430982 GCA_023846285.1 Phrynocephalus versicolor | reverse complement strand
ATAGATAGATAGATAGATAGATAGATAGATAGATAGATAGATAGATATCTTTATTGTCATTGTCCTGTACAGAACAATGAGATTGAAGGCCATTATAAACTACTCCTACCACTTCAGTACTTCACCCTCCACCCCATTATATATGGGAGTAATGCCACTGGACAGTACAGTACATCTAAGCCACTCTGAACCTGACTGCTGAATACAGTCCAAATGCTGTATTCAATGTGCACTATTCTGCAGGGTTGTATTACGCAGCTCTTTGCTTATCACTGCCCTCATAACCTGTAATATAGGACAATGGACTGAAGTTACTTTGGAATTTGTAATAGTAGAGTTAGTTGACTTGTTGACCTTTTTAAGCTTTCCGCTAATCATGAACTGTACTGTAAAAAGCAGGAGCTTTTGAAGTGGGCAGAATGAATCCAGTAGTTTCAAACTCACCTACGCCAAAATCTTGGGATTCTCCTTTGATTTGTAGGAGCAGCAGCCACTTCTCTTGGGTCATTCTCAGTGTACCCAGGGACTGGCCAGACAATATTCTTTCTACTCTTTATATGATGGATATGTACAACTATGCATCCTCTTGTTCCAGCAACTCCATTCAAGTCCGCCTTAATACCTAGGTATCAGGTTCTTTCTGCTTACCCACTCACCCATTTTTAGCATTTGCTTCCCTCTCAGCCACCCAACTCCACCCCATATTTCATATTCTGTGAACGCCAGAGTTACCATACATCTACTAATACAGTAGTAATACAGTAATACAGATCTGGGGCATGGTGGCTCAGCGGACTACGGCTCCGAAAACTGCTGACTTCAAAGTCAGCAGCTCGGCGGTTCGAATCCTGGGTGCCACGCAGCGGAGAGAGCTCCCGCTGTTCACCCTAGCTCCTGCCAACCTAGCAGTTTGAAAGCATGTAAAATGCAAGTAGATAAATAGGTACCGCCGTAAAAGGCAGGAAGGTAAAAACAGTGTTTCCTTGCAGCCATGCCAGCCACGTGGCCATGGACTTGCACAACACTGGCTCTTCTGGCTTGAATACGGAGATGAGCACTGCCCCTAGAATCGGACACGACTAGCACGCATGTGTAGGGGAAACCTTTACCTTTACCTTTTTACTAATACTTTTGATTTGTCTGCATTTCTGCAACCACAAGAGATGTAAATTGGCATAACTATACAAGAATAGAGACAGGATTATGTTATTAGTGTTATTCAGGAACTGTCATTAATATGGAAAAAGAAGAGCAGGCAATCATTAAGAGAACCAATCTCCTATTTCCTGTCCAGGAAAAACTTCAAGGATTCAACAGATATACAGTGGTACCTTGTATAAAGGAATTAATTTGTTCCAAATGCAATTATGTTCAGCAAATTTTCCTTTATACAAATTTCCCATAGGAATGCATTGAAAACAGAGCAATCCCTAATCACAACCATTTTTATGTTGTACGGATTCACCCCATAGATGATTCTGTTCAGCAAATTTCCCCCGTCTCTGGAATTTTTTATGTTGTACAGATTTTATGGTATACAAACCGTTTGTTATACGAGGGTCCACTGTATTAATATGTGATAGCCTTTAGAGGTTAATATGTACACAGTATCTCAGAGATGGGCCTGAACCACCAGTGTCAAATTTGTTCTTTGGATAAACAGGTGTTCAGCATTCCTTGCACCATCTTGTCTGGCAGGTACCCACCACCCAGAGGCATCACCCCGGCTTCCCTGCCTCATCTCCTCCAGGTGCTACCTTTGAGTAGGTGCTCAGTGGTGGAGGTGAGGCTGGGAAGTTCTGATTAACCACAGTGGTAGTGGTTTGTGCCCACCTCTAGTATATATTTATGGTATACAGAGTACCACTCACTATTACAAGGAATTGTCATCTTCATTTTTTCTTTCACCAGCAAATTTCTATTTATAATATAAATAATATATACATTTCCTGAGATGCTAAAGGATGAGAAAAAGGCCATTGTGCCGTCTGTAGAACAGAGGTGATGCAAATGGAACCAGGTAGGAGACTACTAGTTTGAAAAGGAAACATGCAGAAGTAAATATGACAATACCCTCTCTTACTGGTCCTCCCAAAAACATGGAGAAACCCCCCAAAACCAAGCCCTATTCTGGTCAGCATTTATTTTGAGAGGTGTGCGTGTGACTTGACACTGTATCTAAGCTAGGAACAGCAGTATTTCACTTTGTAAAGCAAGCACAAAAGTGGTTTAGCATTTAGGAGTTGTGAGACATCCATATGGACAAAGAAAGAAGGCAAATACTGTATCCACTAACACAGGCATGTCCAAACTTTGGCCCTACAGGTGTTTTGGACCGCAACTCCCACAGTCCTTTGTTATTGGCAATCAAAGCTTAGAATTCTGGGGGTTGTGGTCCAAAACATCAGGAGGGCCGAAGTTTGGACATGCCTGCACTAACACATTCAGAAAAGAAATGCACCAGAAGCTACAGTACTCCCTTGCCTGTTAATAGAGCAGATTCTATGCAGTTTATGGCAGTCAAGTACTTACTCTCCTCTCCTGTAGTTAATCTCTTCATTCTCCCAGTGAATGAGTGCAATTTCATATGGCTGGACCTCATGCTTTCCCAGTATTCGCATTATGCTCTTCATCTAGGAAATATGCTACGTATCAAAAATGTTGACAAATAAAAGGAGGTTGTACCAGACAACAAAAGAATACTTGTCATGCTGCCTTCAGCCTGTTTGCAAGTGTACAAAAAGAGTGGAAGAATCAAATTGCAAGTAAGTACTCAGAGCTCAAAACTTCCAGCTTCCCCTCACAATGCAAACGCCAGGGAGAACAACATTTGCAAGGAAAAACTAGCAGATGGCTAACTGTTCTTAATTCTCATGTTCTACCTGTAAATATTCTCAGAATGTGTAACTCCTCTCTCCCCACAATCAATGTTTCAAAAGCAAACCCATTAGATGGAAAAATAGCAGGAGAAAAAGTGAGACAAAGAAGGTGTAAGTGAAAGCAGTCAGGTTAAACATCCCATCCCATTCGTCCTACAAGAGCCCTTTGAGTCAATATTAAAAAGCCTGGATGCACTTCTCACATAGCCACCACCACATCATCTTCCATCTCTACGTTGTCTCCAAATTGTACCCCACACCAACATTGGGTCCCCAGATGCTGATGGACTACAATTCCTAGAAATCCTGGGCGGCACAACTTGTGGAGAAGGTTTCTGGGAGTTTAAGTGCAAGGACATCTGGGGGCCCAAGGATGGCAAATAATAACTCCCAGCATTTAACATTGCTTACTTTGGAAGCACAAAAGCACAGGGATCTTCTGAAAGATATAACCAAGAAATCATTCCACATTTCTTAGCTAACTAACCAAGAATATCAATATGGGTGTCTTAGATGTTGTATTGCAGGAGTGTCCAAACATTGGCCCTCCAGATGCTTTGGCCCACAACTCCTAGAATTCTAAGCCTGTCTTGCCAATGACAAAGGACTGTAGGAGTTGTGGTCCAAAACACCTGGAGGGCCAAAGCTTGGACGCCACTGTTCTATTGTATTGGCAGGGATAACAAAGTAGTCAACTAACAAAGAATATCAGCTAACGACACCCATCAGACACAGAGAAGGATTGCTGATTGCACTGAAACTTCTTAATCACTCCACATAACAATTCAATGAGTAACACATATTCTCCTGAACAGAACAAGT
Source organism: Phrynocephalus versicolor (assembly GCA_023846285.1). Taxonomy (NCBI): domain Eukaryota; kingdom Metazoa; phylum Chordata; class Lepidosauria; order Squamata; family Agamidae; genus Phrynocephalus; species Phrynocephalus versicolor. The sequence continues at coordinate 427,281 of JAHTLZ010000265.1, read as the reverse complement.
TTCCCCTTTCCCAAACTTTTAAAACCCCACAATCTCACTCATTCTAAGCCCCCCCCCCAAAAAAAACCCCAGAAAATTTCTAGTTCCCTGAGCTCCTTGCCCTCTGAAGATGCCAACCATAGAGACTGGTGAAACATCAGGAAGAAAAACTTCCAGAACATGGCCAAACAGCCCGAAACACTCACAACAGTTAATACGACCACTGCAAAACACAAAATGATCCAGAAGTAGTTAAATTTTAATGCATCTATACTTGGAACCCCAGGTTTTTGACTCTGTATACTGGAAATTAGATAAATTGGCAAATAGTTCCATAATTCTGCAGAGGTGTTTGTTCAATATTTTTTACCCAAAAAAATGCAAAGAAAATATTGCTAGCTGTTTTGTGTATACTTTCTTCAGCTCATGTTAGCAAGATTCCAAGCCAGATGAACGCTTGCTCTTTCTAGAATGTTACCTCCTCCTCACCCCTGCCAAGGAGTCTTCAATGGTTCCTTCCATTACAGAACCAAGTGGTGACTTCTGCATGCTTTTAAGCTTAGTGTACTAATTTACATATTCATTAATGACCCCCCCCAGATTTTCAGCTAGTGTAGTTTACCTCATAAAACTCGTATCCCACTTACCGTTTCTTCTTTAACGTTCCAGAACACAACAGATCCTTCCCTGTGTTAACAACATTGAAAGAAGATATTAGGCTCAAATATTATGCTTCATTATATTACTTCATGCTTAAAATGAGCAGTCATTAAGAAGGAAGAATCTTCTTCCATTCTCCTAACCTTAAAAGTGTCAAATTAACAAATCTTCGGAGGGAAACAAATTGTTTACAAATCATTAAATGGTTTTAATTTTCTAAAATAAAAGACTGGAAAGTTCCCTTTCTTATTCTGTCATATTGTTAATCAGAAGCAAACCTCCCTGTATTCACCAGTGACCACAGCTAGGTGTGCACGCATACCTGGAGGCATTAAGCAGAGCCTCTGTAACATTAAAACTACCTTTTCACTAAATACATTGCCACAAAGACATTCTGATGGGACTGCACAGGGAGAGCCCCCTCAAAACTGAAAATCCTGGAGTAATTTAAACTTCATTGTAATTAAAAGTCAAAAATAGTTCACATGGGTGTTATCCAAGGACTTCACTTACCTGAAGAAAAATACCATCCCGGGGTCATATTTCTTCACTGACTGTTCAGTCCCAATTACCAAAACATTTGCTGCATCTAGGTTATTTTTAAAAAAAGGCATCTCATGTGTAAAACACAATACACAACTCTCAAGACATTAGTTTCCATGCTATGAACATTTACCAGAATATACACCCCACTGAGTCCTATTGAATTCACCTCCAAGTTAGTATCTGTAAGATTGCACTGCATCATCATCATCATCATCATCATCATCATCAAACTTGCAGATCTGGAAGGAACCCTTGAATCAAGTCCAGCCCCTCTATGTGACTTAATATCAAGTCCCATTTCATCATAACATTATTAAAAAAAACACCAAGTTCCACTTTTTAAATAGCTGAAGGATAAAAAGCAGCAACTGGCTTGTACCCAGGTTGCAAATAGTTCCATAAGTGATTTCAATCATACTGTTGTCCCCTTGTTTCACAAAGTTGTTAAGAAACATGTGGCATTTTTTGAGCTGCAGAATGGTATATTACTGATCATGTGTCAAGCTATTATAGGACAAGCTTTTCACACCAGACTGCTTCTAACACAAAGAAGAGCTCCCCGTGTTCTGAAGGACAAATGAATGGACTTGTGACAGTTTTCAGCAACTGAGATAAAACAGTAATGCATTAGCTTTGGATTAAAAAATTTAGATTAACAAATCTCGCAGTACAATTCCATTAGTTGAAATACCACCTTCCAAACTATCTTTGCCATGCTGAAATCCTATTGCTTAAAATAATAAGTTGCGCTACTGTGGGCTCACTTAATCAGCAGCAGTTCAGGGAATCCATCTCTCCATTGCGTTTCATTAATTTAAATGGGCCTACTCTAGTTGTGATTTAAGGTGTGTCTCAACTAGAGTTAGGACCATCTGAATTAATGAAACTTGAAAGAAGAGTTGACCACCACCACCCAAAATCCCCACTGATTCAATGGGCCTTCTCTAGTGTGATTTACTATGCTAAGCAACAGGATTTCAGATGCTGTGTGCTATCAAGGCCTTCCAACTTATAGCAACCTCATGAATTAACAACTTCAGTAACATCCTATCTCTAGCAGCCCTGCCCAGGTTTTTGTCCGAGTTTAGCTAAAATGACCCACTAGGACCTTCTCAAGTACTTCAGCTAGTTTTATCACATTGTTAGTTTTCAGAGAAAGTCATGCCTAACAACTTTGACTTTCTTAGGACACACTAACTTCACTATTTGGCTTGCTCTCTCCACTAGAGAATGAATCCCATTACAAGGACCAGTTAAAAATGAATAGGGCTAGAAGTATTTACCAGATGCCTGTAAGTCGGGGACCAGGATTGGAGCCAACATGCTGGAAAAGCATCTAAGAACCACAGAGAGAGGTATGAATAAAGTAATAGCCTCCATTATATTTTTGCATTATAGAACAGAACAGAATCGTTTAGAAGGGATCTACAAGGCCATCTAATTCAACCCCTGCTTTAAGGCAGGTATAGAAATCAGAGGATATCTGCCAGATGGTTGTCTAAATTTCTCTTGAATGCCTCAAGCCTTGGACCGCTCACCATCTCTCAAGGTAATGGGTTCCATTGCTGTACTATTCTAACAGGAAGTTTTTCCTGATATTCAACTGAAATCTGCTTCCTGTAACATAAGCCCATGGTTGCATTCTGGTTTGGTCAAAAACAGATCCTGTCCCACCTCTGTCCTCTTGAGGATAGCATTTCAGGCATTTGAAAAAGTGCTATGACGTCTCCCCTCAGGCTCCTTTTTTGAGGCTAAACATGCCCAGTTCTTTTAGTCTTTCCTAATAAGGCTTGGTTTCCAGTCTCCTAATCATCCTTGTTGCCCTTCTCTGAACTTGCTCCAATTTATCAGCATCCTTCTTAATGTGTGGTGTCCAGAACTGGTTTTGTTCCATTTTGTCCCTTACCTGCTGGCATCACAATAAGCCACCCCCAGGGCCCAGGACAGGGAAGAGGAGGACAGGGAAGACGTGGATCCCTGCAACTGCTCTGGTGCTCCCTGCCTCCACCTCTCAGCCTTGGCTTCCAGCCTCCTCTCAGCTGGGAGGTGGGTGGGGATGACTCCCCTGGGTCCTATAGGCACCAGATTTGGTGCCAGGGAGCCATTTTCAGAGGGGTCCAGCAGAGCTGCCATGGGCTAGAACCCTTTACAAATGGCCTAGTCACCACCGGGGTGGATCCCCTGGTGATTTGCCATTTTTAAAGGGGTCCAGCCAATGACAGCTCTGCTGGACCCCTCTGATAATGGCTCCCCCGCATCAAATCTGGTGCCTATAGGACCCAGGGGAGTTGTTTTGTTTCATTTTGTTTTGCATGAATTTTAAAAAAAATCATAAGAAATGAAAAAAATGAAACAGGGGTGGGCATGAAACAAAACTTTTTTCTGTTTCATGCCCACCCCTAGTGCAAAACAGTACTCCATTAATCTATATCTTTAAATTTGGCTACAGAGGGAGCAGAAACACTAATTTCCCATTTTTCAGTCATGCCTGCAATCCTCATCTGCATTAAGTTAAGACATTATTTTAGGTCATTTTCAGTCAGACTCATTTACTGAAAACTGTGAAGCCAATTAAAACACAATTAATCCCACAAATCTCCACATTTTACTTTGGAACTCACAAATTCTTTTAGAATCTGTTCCTTTCAATGGCCTATTTAGCCATCTTTATCTCTTATAAATCCATTATTTATAGCTGATAAATCTGTTAATTCTGTTCACTCTTGCTCTTTCTTGCTATATTCCATATCAGATCTACTTGATGAGGTCACATTTTCTGCCTCTGTATATATCTCATATCTTTTTAGATATAATATGGAATTAAATGCATCCATTTAATCCAGGAAATACAGTTTGAGGCATGCTGTGGATGGCGGTGGAGTTATGTACTGTCAAGTTGTAACCGAGTTATATAGCAAACCTAACAGGGTTTTCTAGGTTATTTGTTTATCTGTTCGTGGTGTAACATATATTTAAGGAGTGATTTTATCAGCTACACTCCCTGCATCAGTTTCCATGCCTGATGGGGTATTTGAACCCTGTTCTCGAGGGTCTAAGTCCATCATACTTTCCACTAAACCACACTGTGAACTCTTGAAGTGCATAGTATGATATATTTAGGGAGGTTCCTCACCCACATACACAAATTTCGATGCACTGTCCACTCGCATTCCCAAAACATGTGCTTGAATCAAGAAGCTGCCAATGCAATATACATATAATACATAAAATGAGTATAAATTAATAATTCCTCTTAAAGTTTGGTTGGGTGCAAGCTTATTAAATTTGTTTTCTGACAATGAAACCTCAAAAACTTTGTCCTGATTTATGTAAGATCAAAAGGACTACAGTTAGAAGTGCACTGGTCTTTAATCCTACTTCCATTTCAAAACAACGAGAATCATGTTCCTTGAAAGCTTCTGGGAGTAAAATTTGCCCATAAAATAACAAATTTTAGTGTTAAGGAGCCCCATGGCACAGTGGTTAAATGCCTGTACTGCAGGTAAAACTGTGCTCACGACCTGGGGTTCAATCCCAGGTAACAGGCTCATGGTTGACTCAGCGTTCCATCCTTCGGAGGTCAGTAAAATGAGTACCCAGCCTGCTGGAGTGGGGGCAATTTGTAGCCTGCATAATGTAATTAAATCTGCAAGCTGCCCAGAGACAACTTGAAATGGTATGGGGCGGTATATAAGCAGAACACTTTGCTTTATAATAGAAAGATAAAGGCTTCTCTGACAGCTTGTTCATTCCATGGTTGTGATCTAGGAATACATATACTGTATATGCCATAGCACATATTTAATTTAGAACAGCTTCTACTAAATTGTTCACAAAAAGATCAAGTAGTTTTTTTAAGTGGGAGGAATTACAAATATCAATAATGCAATACTTCAGTCCTTTAATTTAACCTGCAAGTTGTTTGCAGAAGGCAGAAAAAGTGTTTGGAGATCTACCTCTAGGCAGTGTTGTTATTTCAACATATCCAGATGCTGTTAGATCAAGGCATAAGCTACCAAGATGATATTCATCTGCCGTCGCAAATGCTGTGCACTGCATCAGGTCCTGTGCCAAAGGAACAAAGTTCAATATTAGAAAATGGTTTATAGTGATATATCAATTTATGTTCTGTGCCATCAAATCAGAACAAACTTTTATTGACCCTAATAGGGTTTTCAATGTAATTATTAAAGGAGTAGTTTTACCAATTCCATTCCCCCTAGCCCAGTGGTTCTCTACCTGTGGGTCCCCAGATGTTCCTGGATTGCAACTCCCAGAAACCCCTTCTAGCACAGCGAGTGGAAGAGGCTTCTGGGAGTTGCAGTCCAGGAACATCTGGGGACCTACAGATTGAGAACCACTGTGCCTAGCCCATCACTCTATCTACTACACCACATGGGGAATCAGTGACATATCTAGGGGATATTTATTTCACTAAATACTACGATAAACTAGAATGGCAATTCTCAATTTTGGGTCCCCAGCTGTTCAAAATCCTGATCAATGTAGCTAACGGTGAATGCTCCTGGGAGTTTTAGTCCAGGAATATCTGGGGGCCCAGGGAAGGGAACCACTACACTAGAGTGTTCCAAAATGACTGTTACCAAATTGTAAGTGCCTGAATATTACCAATAGAGAAAGAAGCTCTCACGGAATAGCAGGAAGGGAAGCAGGCGATGGCAGAGGGCCGGTGGGGTGAAGAAGCATCCAAGGCAAGATTTGTGGGACTTAGGCAGGAGCAAGGTGCCTGCTGGAGAAGCACAAGGCTTGCAGCTGAGAAAGTCAGGCACACGTTTTTATTTGCAAGGAAGCCGAGCCTTGAGGTGGGGAATTCCTGGCACTGGGGGAACCTTCGCAACGCTGCTCTCTCTCTCTCTCTCTCTCTCTCTCTCTCTCTCTCTGTGTGTGTGTGTGTGCGTGTGTCTTTCCCCACTCCCATTAGTCAAAGAGGAAGGGAGGTGACAGTAGCAGACAGGGAAGCCAGTGGTCCTGACCATGCAACTTTCCTCATTATAACTCCCCAAAATATGCAAGGCTGATCCTTCTTCACAGAGTTTTGGTGCTGACATTTGGCAATCACCCCAAGGTGTTTAGTTTTATAGTGTGCGTGATCCCAGTAACAAAAGTGTGGTTTTTCCCAAAGACTAATTTTAATCTTTGTACAGGTTTATCCAAAAAAGAAAAGAAAAGAAATCGGCCTCTTCACTCCTACAGCCAGCAGGTGGAGCTATATATCAGGGAAAAGTAGAATCTGCAGGTTCAAGTTGTGAATGTTTTTTATGTAACAGTGGTACCTTGTATAAAGGAATTAATTCGTTCCAAATGAAATTATGTTATACAAATTTTCCTTTATACAAATTGCAATTTCCCATAGGAATGCATTGAAAATGGAGTAATCCGTTCCACTGCAGAGAAAAATGACACAAACTACAGTACATGTATAATTTTGGGGAACAGAATTGCAAAAATGCAAACAGGCACCCACCCACCCACACTGATTTCGGGCGGAATGCAGCAGCACAAGGGTTAATTCCTTAGGTCTAGAGAGAGGAGGAGGAGGAGGAGGATGTAAGAAAAGCATCCAAATGTTGTGGCTCATACCACTGCACAAGCAGCACAAGGAGGTGTTGCACAGCAGCCAGGAACCAGGTCGAGCCTAGGAACCATCCTCTATCGTCTCCTCCTTCCCTACACACACACACACACACACACACACACACACACACACAAACACACACAGAGAGAGAGAGAGAGAGAGCCGGAAAGGGGGAAGGAAAAGAGAAGAGCAGACATTCCTGAGGAAGCTTTGCTGTGGGTTCCTAGCCAAGACGAGCAGAGCCCTCCTCCTCCTCCTCCCCCGCCAAAGCCACCGCTGTCACGGGCTGACCTAGCCCTTCTCCTCCTCCTCCATTGCCAGGTTGTATCTTCAAAAAAGAGCCCCAGAGACTGCCTGCACCCATGTTGGACAGGGAGGGGGGAGGGGGAGGGGTGATGGAAATTTTTCCGTTGTACAAATTTTCCGTTATACGAGCTGTACGTTATACGAGGGTCCACTGTAGTCTTGAGTCAATGAAATCTCTGGCACAAGATTTTGCCATGTGGCAGCTCTTACTGAAAGGAGCCTGCTCCTTCGGCATGTCTGATAATCTACCCTATATTTCTGACCTGGAAAAAAGCCCACAGTAACAAAAAACATTACCTACAGAAAAGGTCTCTCTCCCCCCCCCAAGGCTTCCTGGGTAGACATGGGCACGGAGCGGCGAAATTCTCGTTTCCGTTTTCAGTTATCGTTATCGTTACGTAACAGGTAACGGTAACGAGAATTACTCCACTCCAGCTCGAACCCGCCCGAAAAAAGGAAAATTGGCTCTGGTTTATCGTTGTTGTTCCTGGCATCGCGGGCTCGCGCGATGCCATTGCCAACAAGCTGCACAGAAAAAAAATTTTTAAAAGGAAAAAAAACCGATTCCCGGCCAAAAAGGCAGGCGAAAATATGCCTGCCTGAGTGAGGGCACCTACCAGAGGGGTGTTTTCTGGGGGGGGGGTCCCCCGGCCTTCCCCTCCTCCTTTCCTGGGCTGTCTCTATGCCATGTGGTGGTGGTGGGGATCCAAAATGGTGACCGCAATATTTATTTTTAAATCGTGGTAAAAAAGCCCACTAAAGCACAACAGAAACATGTGAAAATTAGGTATTTTAACTGCCTGAATTTTTATAGTAGCAGCAGTGGGTTTTTCTTGCAATAAAACGTCTCCATTGATTTTATTTTGTTTTATTTTTATTTTTTTACACCTGCGCATGCGCAATGATGGGCTGGCCATGGGATGGGACCATGCAATTTTTTTGACCCATTCCACCAATCGCATGGCCAGGTTTTGACTGAGACTTCTGGATGTACCAGAGGGCATAAAAAGCCTACTAACCCTAACCCTAACCCATACGCCAGTACACTGTCCTTCTTAGTGGGTCAGAGGCACCCAGAGGTGCAGCCCACTAACCCACCCTAACCCTAACCGTAACCCTAAGCCTAGCCCTTACCCTAACCCCAACCCTAAGCATAACCTGTACGCCAGTATACTTCCCTTCTTAGTGAGTCAGAGGCGCCCAGAGAGGTGCCTCTGCCACTTACCCCAACCCTAATGTATTGTACGCGCTAATCGCTAAACGCTTCCCTTCTTAGTGGGTCAGACTAGAGGCACCCCGAGAGGTGCCTCCCAGAGCCCACTTACCCCAACCCCAACCCCAATCCCAACCCCAACCCTAAACGACAAACGGAAACGACAAATTTTTGAAAATTTTCGCGACAAACGGAAACGACCTGTTCCGACAAACGACAACTCGAAACGTCATTTTTTCTGGTCGTGCCCATCTCTATTCCTGGGTGTCATAGCATCCTGTGCTTTTTAGAACCTGACTTAATTTACAGTGGTGTTTGAGCCTGGGACCATATTTTCCACAACAGAGGTCATACAAAATGCTCACTTGTTGCAAGTTTAAGAGAATCATGAACAGTACTTGGAAGATCTCAGCATTCAGGCACACAAAAATGATTTTAAAATGTTGCCTTGCATAAACATTACCCAAACACTCTTGCTCTCCCCCGCAAACACAAAAAAATGTTTTTATATTACATTATGGCATGGAACGATATAACTGCAAACTGCTACAAAGAACTACACACATAATTCAATCAAGTTATGAGTCTATAGAACACAAATGATAAAAATCCTGAATCCTGGGCAGGCTTAGTCTCAAAACTGAGCTTCCCTTACAGTACAGAAATACTTGATCCAGCAACATCCACAAGCTAAGATTGAAATAAAGATGGCAAACTTAATAAATATCCATTACTTCTTTTGCACAGCACTAGTACTAGGGAGTTGTGCCCCTAGTACAGTGTTGGCAAACCTATGGCATGGATGCCAAAAGTGGCACTCGGAGCCCTTTCTGTGGGCACCCGACATTGCCCCTTCACAGCCACCTATAAACAGGTTAAATGGCTGTATTGGCACTTTGCAAAAAAAAATTAGTGGGTTATGAATCACAGTTTGGGCACTCGGTCTCTAAAAGGTTTGCCATCACTGCCCTAGTACATAGCCACGGGTCCAGAGTTTGATCCTTCATTTTGTGTCCCAGGCAAAGACCTAACCGTTGTAACTTTGGGGGAGCTACACAGCTCCATAACACTACCAGAAGAAGGAAACATTAAACCACTTCAAGAGTATACTTAGAAAACTCTGGGAAGAGTCACCATAAATTAGAATTGATTTGATGGCCAGCAGACAGTATTACTATTAGAGTTTTCCTTAGATGCTCATTGTCAAGTACTGTCACTAAACTGTCATTTGTACTATTATACAATAGTATAATGGCAACTTTAAGAATTTATCAATCATTTGTTAGATTTTTCAGGGTACAAATTATTTAATCCCATTATCTTTATAATAGACTTGCAAGGTCAGGGCATTTTGACATATGAGATTTAAACAGACTTGGAGTTTTTCTTCAGAAACTAAAAAGAGGGAGAGAGATTTATAATAAAACAATGACCATCATGGTTAATGAAAATTTTTACATTCACATTACAAGGCTATAAAACCATGAGCTGCTTTCAGCCTCTTTAGTGAAAAGATTGTTGCTTTTGTTTATGGCAACTCATGAGATTCATGACCAAGAGTGATTCAAGAGAGTTCATGATAACTGGAAACATACAGCAGGAAAATAACTCAAAATCACTTTAAACTTTTACTCCTTTACAGCACCACTCAACAACTTTTAGGCCTAATAAATTAGAATTTAGGTTTGGGGAAATTTTCTTCAGTAAATAGCATGTTATATGCTGTCAAGCTGAAACTACCCGTGTTTCCCCGAAAATAAGACAGTGCCTTATATTAAATTTTTCTCCCAAAGATGTGCTAGGTCTTATTTTCAGGGGATGTCTTATTTTTCCATGAAGAAAAATACGGCACACATTTATTGTTATCTTATTATGGGGGGCCTTATTTTGGGGGGATGCCTTATATTTCAGTGTGGGGAAAAACTGTAAATAGGTCTTATTTTCAGGGGATCTTATTTTTGGGGAAACAGGGTAGTTTATAGTAACCGTAATAGTGTTTTTAAGGTGAGATTTGTTTAGTTTTACCAGTCCCATCCGTCCCCAATGGATTTCCATGGCCGAGCAGGGATCCAAATCCATGTCTGCTTCGTAATCCATCACTCTATCTACTATACTACTCTGAACTGTAATTTATAGATTATAACACTACCAGTTGGAAGAGCTGGGGCCTTCTCCAAATATTTATTATTATTTATTTTATTATTGGATTTATACCCCGCCCATCTTCCCTAAGGAACTCTGGGTGGCTTACAAAGCTGATCAAGTCAGCAAATATAAGGAACACAATACAATCCATAAGCAGCAATGAGTTAAAACATGTTAAAACGCGTGCACCCTGGTCAAAACGAGTGTAGCTCAGTAAAAAAGTCATGTTAATAGAGCTAACCAAAAAGCAGATGGCGGGAGAAATTTACAAAAAAACCCAAAAAAACACCACTATTTAAAGCAATTTAAACTTGGTCTCCAAAGGCCTTGCGGAACAGAATGGTTTTCAAGGCTCTGCGAAAGGCCAGCAGGGACTCTACAGAGCGCACTTCACTGGGGAGGCTGTTCCACATTGAAGGGGCAGCCACCGAGAAGGCCCGATTGCGAGTTGAGGTTTTTCGGGCCTCTCGGGGGGTGGCAACCCGAAGCGAGTGCGCTCGCGACTGCCGAACTGGTCGGGCCGAAGTTGATCTCTGGGCGATCCGCTCTGCCAGGTAGTCCGGTCCCAAGCCATGGAGGGTTTTATAAACTAAAACCAAGACCTTGAATCTGATCCAGGACGCAACGGGCAACCAATGCAGGCGGGCCAGGACTGGGGTGATGCGGTCGTAACGATGTGCACCCACCACCAGTCTGGCCGCCACATTTTGTACCTGCTGCAGACGCCGGAGGAGAGTCAAGGGCAACCCCATGTAGAGGGCGTTGCAGTAGTCCAACCTCGAGATCACCAGTGCTTGCACCACTGTTCTCAGGGAGTCCCCATCTAGGTACGGGCGGATCTGGGCAATTTGGCGAAGGTGATAAAACGCGGTCCGGGTCACGGCAGCTACCTGGACAGCCAAGGTAAGTGCCGGATCCAGGACCATGCCCAAATTCTGAACGCTGTCCGACAGCTGGAGGGGAACACCCTCCAAGCTGGGGAGAGGGCCTCCGTATCCAGATGGAGAACTCCCGAAGTACATCACCTCGGTCTTCTCGGGGTTGAGTTTGAGCCTGTTGGCCCTGGTCCAAGCCATGACCGCCTCCACGCACTGGTCGAGAGTCCGGACAGCTTCCACTGCAGCGGTGGAAAAGGAGAGATAGAGCTGCATGTCATCAGCGTACTGATGACAGCAGACTCCAAATATCCGAATGACCCCAGCCAGCGGTCTTACATAGATGTTGAACAGCATGGGGGAGAGAGACGAGCCCTGTGGAACCCCACAAGGGAGTGTCCACGGGGCTGACAACTCTCCACCATGCTGCACATACTGGAGACGACCCTCCAGGAAGGACCGGAGCCAACTGCGAACAGTGCCTCCAATACCCACCTCGGAGAGCCGGTCCAGTAGGATACCGTGGTCGATGGTATCGAAGGCCACTGACAAATCCAGGAGAGCCAACAGGGTAGAACAACCCCTGTCGGCTGCCCGGATTAGGTCATCTTGCAGCGCGACCAGAGCTGTCTCGGTCCCCCAGCCAGGCCTGAACCCGGACTGGCATAGCCCCTTTTGAGTTGCAAGAACATTACAGTGGTCCCCCGGCCATTCGCGGTTCATATACTGCAGTACCACTATATTGCAGGACCACAATATATGAAAAAAGACCCCCTGGGGTAAGGGGGAAAGGCCTGGGGTAAGGGGGGAGGGCCTGTTGGAGGCCGCAGAAATGACTTCTGGTTCACAGGGAGGCCCTTTGGGGGCCTACAAAAGACCTGGAAAGGCCCTTGCTAGCTCGTTCAGGGCAGCACCAGACTGGGGGTAAGTACAAGGTCCCCCAGCTAGGCGTCCCAGGCCCAACCCGACCTGCATCTGCATATCGCGAATTTTCAATTATCGCGGGTCAGGTTGGGTCCCTAACCCCTGCGATAGGCGGGGGATCACTGTACAGTATTTTACTGCACTTTGGAGCTGAGTGAATATTGTGTCTCCAATCTGCAAGCCATTATTCCTATTAACCATCAGCAATTACTAGGCACATCATTATTGTCATTCCAAAAGCTACCAAGTTCTATTACAAAAATTACTTGCAACTGCATACTTGCTAGGAATTAAGCTGGCTTTTCTTTTTCATGGAAAACCCATTTGACCTAGCAAACAACAACTTACTCCTCAAGCTCAGTCAGAAAAGCCAAAAGCCACATCAAAGTGGAAATGCAACAGCATTTTACTGAAAATACTGAATCCACAGCTCCTGCTTACTTACTGTGTTTAGATACACTTGTTCTCATTTGTTTGGTTGGATTTTATCTTGTAGTGCAATTGACGTAAATACAATTTTCTGCTCTATGCATGAAACATCATTGTGCAGATTCCTAGACTCTAGCCAGTAAGCCTCTTCATATCAAGCAGCAAAAAACCTGGTCATATTGCATATGATTCTCTACTAATAAACAGAGATATAAAATTTCCAAAAGTTTGAAGCCATGGGGGGGGGACTTGAGAGAAAACAAGAAAATTGGGGCAAAACAGATTTTTTTTTCTGATTTCCCCACAAGGTTTCCAGAAATTTTACATCTCTATTAACAAACAAGCCAGGAATAAAAATAGATATAGTTTGACACAAGTAAAAGAAAACAAACATCTGCCTTTCTGCTAAGGATGTGAGGGAGACTCACTAGATTCCTCCTCCATTTTCTGGTGTCTCAAGCTAGCAAGACTTGTTGACAAGGAATTTTAAAGTCACATAAGATTCCTCACCTCCAGAGTAAGAGAACTTAACATAGTTAAACATCCATCAAGATTATCGTTGGTCAGAGACGCCCACACAAACCACTTAACCATTGGGTGACTTCCAGGAGGGCCAGATGTGCTGATGGTTGGGGAAAATCTTCCTGCCTGATGTTCCTCCCAACGTTTTGAAGCACTCCTGACTGCTCAGTGCCCCAGGAAGTTACCAAAAATTCAGAAGATTGAAAATTTTGTTCGTATGCCAACCCTCCCAGGTAGGAATATCAAAGTATACACAAAATGAAACATATCCAGTAGCTCAGTGGTCCCTAGCCATGGGTCCCCAGATGATCTTGTACTAATACTCCTCAAAGCCTTCATGACTAGCTCTGTGAACCAGGATGTCTGTGAGTTGTAGTCCAAGAATATCCACAGACCTAAGGCTGGTAACCACTGCAATAGCTGATCAAGCCAAGGCCTTTCTTTAGCATCAATACAGCAATCTCCCCAAAATAGCCAAACTACTGTAGAATATTTTTAAACTGAAGATACTGCAAAAGCAGTTTAAAAAAAAAAGAACAGCTTTCCAAACAATTCAAAATATAGTTTCAAAAATCCCCAAAGCAGCCAAACAAAAGATCTTGAGGCAATGGCCTTTCTAGAACAGTTCCCACATAAAACAAAGCTAATGAACATTCAAGGAGAAATTCAACAAGATTCCAGAACATATACCAAGTACAAATCAGGTGGCAAAGCAGCAAGTGAGTATAGAGTTCTCGAGAGAGACTAAGCTAAAACAAGCAAATACTCTTTCCATTTTTATACCCATAATTCCACTTTCTAGACCTTTTGAAGGGATTTACCAATCAAGATTCAAGTCACCCAGAACCTTTTCACAGAACAACTTCTCCAAAGTAACTTCACTTTCTTCCTCTCCTTTCTCTTTAGCTGAAGCCAGTTTTGTTAATCAGCCCATACCAGGAACATGTTTTGTCCCTGGAAATTTCTTTTCATGGAATTAAGACAGATAGCCAAATTTCCTAAATAAAGAGGTAATTTCTCTCTCCCCCTCCCTTTTCTGGCCTGCTCACCCCAGGTAAAGACTAAAAAGCCTAAATTTTAGAGGGAAACTAAAACCATCACACATGTCCATTTGTGACTTTCTTTACAACATCCATAACATTAAGGAGCAGTAGTCCCAACTCTCCCCCCCCCCCCGCCAGGGCGGGCAATGGATTGGCAAAGCAAATCACTTTCACCCACAATTGTTCTTGACTGTATTGGATGAAAGAAAAACCACCACTTTACACCCATTCAGCCACGGACACCAAGCAATGTAGTGTGGTGTTACAAGAAGCTAGACTCTAAGAAGGGAAGCAGGAGGCCAGCTACTACCAAAAAGCTGCCCCCCCCCCCGGAAAAAAAACCCTCCGCACTCGCTCAATCCCACAGGTGGCCATTGCTCTGCTTTACTGGGAGCTGATCACCAGGGAGAAACTCCACCCTTGTACAGTTTATGACTATCTTGGTTTAAGAGCGTTTTGCAAGACAAGCAAACATTTCGTCTAAATTTTGCCTTGATCAACTAGCAATGTCTTGCACTGAAGCAGGTCACGTGATCACAAGTGAGCCAATGGTCTCTCTCTCTCTCTCTCTCTCTGTGTGTGTGTGTGTGCTAAATTGTGGGTGACTGTCTGGAATGTTCCATCTCAGGCAGCCTCCAAAGCAGAGTGGGGAGAGAGGAATGGAGGTCTCCCTTGCATCAGCCAGGAACATTGAGGCAATATGCTAAACTGGGGGACCAGATTAGGAAAGGACTCGTGTTCACACAGGCTGCCCCACCCTGCTCATTACATGTTATTAAACATGATTCTGGTCTCTCATCCTTTCAAATAACAGAATGCAGAGATTTCATACTTTACCTCATTTTCAGATGGCAGTGGTAAATTAGCTCTAGATGGCTGTTTGGTCCGAGATGCCTTTGGTGGCTTTTTGGCTGGATCAATATCCTGACTTGTCATGACTGTATTTGTTGAGTAATATGAATAATGCCTGTTTGGTATAACAATAAAATTTCTTAGAGATCCTGAACTGTGCCTATAATTTGCATCTTTCAGGATACAATTTTTTTTCTTGAATGCAAGGCAAGCCTTCACATAGTTCACAGTCTTTGCTGCAGTAGAATCATCATCCTTTGGTCTCTTGTCTTGTACATGGACACCATTTAAGCAAGAAGCTGCTTCCTCTGGAATGTATAGATTGTTGTATCTACTTCCTGGCAAAAAACTGGTTGACCCAGCTTGCAGAATCGTGCTTGATGTTAGATGACCATATTTATGAAAGCAGTGGCACTGTCTCACTGTATTTGAAGATCTAGCCAGGAATCTCAGTAGTTCAGTTGCCATCATTTTACTGTGTCCTGAACAATCAATACACAGAAAATTAGTTTTCTAAAAGTGAAAACTGTATCATTGACTATACGTTTATCACTTTAATTCATAGGCTTCATTCTGCATTCGTAGGCTCATCTTCAAAGAAAACAATGAACAGCAACAACAAATCAGTACAATGCAATACAGGCCCAACAAAACTCATTAAAAAGAAGAAAACACATGCGTGCACATCTAATTTTGAAAGGATAAAAAAAGGATAAAAAGACAGAACAGTTGCAAGCTTTCAGGATAGTTAAAACAGTTTAGATAATAAAATGAATCACATAAACACTGTTTGGGAGGAAACCATGGTTATATTAAGAGGAAACAAAAGCCAAAATTATCTTCCATATTCTTTAAGCAAACAGAAGAAACTTAGCAACTGATTCAGTGGTTGCCTTGTTTGAGTCACTTAGTGAATACATATATATTCAAGTATAATCTGACCCACATATAAGCCAAGGCACCTAATTTCCCCCCAAAAAACTGGGAAAATGTCTTGACTCGAGCATAAGCCTAGGGTGCCTTCTCCAATGGGCAGGACTAGCCCTCCGCCACCTTCCCCAAGCTGGGCGAGCACTCGGAAGGTGGAAGTGTGGTAACTATAGTCACTCGAATATAAGCCGAGAACATTTTTTCAGCCAAAAATAAGGGCTGAAAAACTTGGCTTATATTCAAGTATATACGGTAAGTGCCAGTTCAAAGTCCTACCTGAAAAAACAGTCATTATGGGCTTGAGTAATATAATATACTCAATTCTATAAACATTACACACAAAGAGGACATGATTCAATGTTTCTATTTCTTTGAACAACAAATCTGTTTTATTTACCTCAGCAAATATAATGGAAGACCACAGGGTTAAATCAGAATATGTATTTAGAAATACTTTTAAAATTTGTACACTTCTAAAACCAAGAAGTCCCTTTCCTTCATAGTGAATAAAAAAGCAATGATTTTTTAATAAATACTATGCAATGATAATTTGAATTTAAACTGTGAAATAGTACAAATATCTCATTATGGACTAGGGATTATGCATTTTAATTGTTTATTACAAATAAACAAATCCATACAATCTTTTTTAAAACAGATCTGCAGATTGAGTGCATTATTTCTTGGACTGGATCTCAGCATTATGGGTTCTGTAGACCTCTCAACAGACTATATAAATTAATCTTTTTCTCTCCCCAAACACCCAATCTAGTAGACGTACAGTAGTCAGAACATTCTGCAGTATTCAAACTAGCTTCGAGCCCCCAGCAATACATACAGTACTTGTTAACAGGAATACATGGAGCTTAAAAGAAACAGTCCTGGCTAACTTTGTTTTCCACTCTGTTTATAATTATTTCAAACCTGGATCTTGTGGTTCTTCTCATATACTATAATGCTAGAAATTCTTGGAAGCCCTATTAAAGTCCTCACAATTGCTTCCAATAGTTTCCTCATGTGATGCTGACTTCTTAGCAAAGCTAGCTATTACTCCTCTACAACTTTGTGTAGTCATTAACTCTCATTAAAAGCACATACCATTGGAGACATGTTAATCAATCACATACCACTGGAGATGGAGTCAATATGGGCAAGAAGATTGTACAGAAGTGTGTATAAGCACTACAGAAAATAAGAAAGCATTTTTGGGGTGATGAATGCAATTATACTGTACAATGTTTCTGAACAGTGATTTAAAATAAATTATTATTTGACTCACAACTTTGAGAATCCCAGGAGAACGGGGAAAGTCCCCATAGATTGGAGGAGGGCAAATGTTGTCCCCATCTTCAAAAAGGGAAAAAAAGAGGACCCAAATAATCATTGCCCAGCCAGCTGACATCTATTCCTGGAAAGATTCTAGAGCAGATTATTAAGCAGGCAGTCTGTAATTATTTAACAAGCAATGCTGTCATTACTAGAAGTCAACACGGGTTTCTTAAAAACAAGTCATGCCAGACTAATTTGATCTCTTTCTCTGAAACAGTTCCAGGCCGGGTGAATAAGGGGAACACTGTGGATGTTGCTTACCTTGATTTCAGTAAGGCCTTTGATAAGGTTCCCCATGATATAAAGCAGGCCTCCACAATGCATTGACTGTGGGCGCCCGGTAGTCCGCAGGGCAGCCAGAAGTCGCCCACCAGGTCCCCACCAACCTCTCAACCTGCTGCCAGAAACGTCGTGTTCAGGGGATTTTTTTTTTTTTTGCCCTCCCATCAGTTTGGACGGTTGGTCGAGATTTCTACGCTTCCCTTCCCTTCCCTTCTGCCGCTCCATGCCACATCCCCTCGCTTGGCTCCCCCATAGGAGACTACGCCCTCCAACTCAAGAGCACTGGCGAAGTGTGTGCTTGCTTCTGAAAGGAGACCACAGGGACATGCAGAGCTTCTGAAAGTGGACCATGGGAACGTGCGTCAACTGAAAGCAGACTGCAGGCTGTTCAAATTTGAACAGCCCTGATATACAGTAATATCTCGGATAACACAATTACTGTATTTTTCCATGTATAAGACTATATAATACCTTTTCATGGAATTTCTCTCTCTCTTTTTTACTGCTTCATTCTTTTGTAGCTTTAATGTAATGTTGTCTTTTAATGTTGTAAGATGTCTGCTGCCAGGGAAGTTCAAACTTTCCAGGGTGTCAGTCCGAGTGGTGCAGCACCTGATCTGCCGCTCTGCCCAGCCACACCTGTCAAGATATGTAAAAGTTGATAAAACATATGTTATGTATATTTAACAGAATGTGTAAAGAGAATTGTAAAATGGAGGCAGTTAGATTCTGCAGTGTCATGATGTTAATTCACAAGTGTTAAAGATTAGTAATCACAGGCATGTTAAGTGATGAAGTGCAGGTGGAACTGATTATAACATCATGATTTGTAATGGTTAGATCAGATTGCATCAGATTGTTAATTAGTGACTGCATCAGATCTTATGAGTGCTGAATAGTATAAAAAGCACTAGCTTAGCATTTGTTATTGGGGACTGTTATGGTGAGAACAGTTTACCCCACACTCTGTTTGTCTGTTTGCTATATTGTATATAATGCTTGGTTGTTATGCTGTGTATATATTTTGCTGTATATAATATATATGAGTTTTTACTCTATTCATTGTCATTGTCTTTCTGTTAACCTAACTCTGCAACCCTTTATATCAATACTGACATTTTATCTACGTTACTGCTGCACTGCTCTGTGGCAAACACATTTAATTATATATTATATGTAACTGCCCATCAAGCTAATCTGTTGACAACACCACCCTGTGGCTGGGCAAAGTGGCAAATTGGGTCCGCCACTCAGGAACGTTTGAAGTTCCCCAGCAGTAGATTTAAGCCTAGATCCTCAGAGTGAGGTGTGGCGAGAGAAAAATTAAAAGGAAGGGCTCCGTAAACTGCCCGTCAAAATAAAAAAATAACACATCTCCCAAACCCCAGCAGGTCAGGCCCACTACTGCACCTTCAAGGATACTCTGTTGCAATAGAATGAAGTTACTCTAGTTTCTAGTTATTCTGTGTTGACTCCTTCTATAAAGCGCAAAAAAAAAATACTTCCAAAATATGTTACACATTCTGGGGTGCTTAGGGTACATCTACTTACAATTCCCAGCTCCAATACACTTGTTGAAACACCAAGATGCAGGTAAATCATTTCTTATGTCAATCTTCCTCAGGCCTAGAACAACGTATAGTACTGTACAGTAGGATCTCCGTATCTACTGACTCATTATCCACTGATTCAGTTATCCACGGCTGGCAGAGGAAAAAATTAAATAATTCAGCAGCCACAAAGCAAGCTGTAAAGCAAGCTGTTGTCACAAACAGCAGCTGTAAAGCAAGCTATTGTCACAAATAGCATATGTAAAGCAAGCTACTGTCACAAACAGCAGCCATAAAGCAAGCTACTGTCAGGAAAGAGCAGTTTGGGGTGGGTGGGCAGGCATTCTGTCTTATCCACAGGAAGGCCTGGAACCAATCCCAAGCAAATACCGGGGTCCAACTGTATAGACAAAAACCAATTAAATTGTTTTTTTCTAAAGTGAGGAGCGTTGAGATTTCTTTTTAATCTGTGGAGTTCAGATAATCATGTTGCCTCTAGTTCAAAGGTGCGCCCATCCCTGGGCCTTCAGAACTTGCCTATCTCTAATTTACAAGCTCAGAATGATATTTAGTTTTCTTATGCTCTTTCAGCATAATGCAATTCATGAAAAGCTGCATTTTGACCACAGTGATCAATGCACTTCATCAGTATGAAAGTGAAATCTTTTAGAGAACTTGGGAAAGATTTACTTTTTGACAATTTCCCTCTTAATAGTATGTTAATAATGTTACCCCGATATTATTTAGGAAAAAAAACTTTCTGCTTACGGAAGAACAAACATGATGTCAGAATGAAGCAGAGATATAAAGCTGTCACTGGGAGATGAAAACATGAAGACACGAATACCTTGCCCTTTGTTGTTTTTCTACAGAATTAGAAAATGTGAAGTTTTCGAATACAGTGGTACCTTGTATAAAGGAATTAATTCGTTCCAAATGAAATTATTTTAAGCAAATTTTCCTTTATATAAATTCCCCATAGGAATGCATTGAAAACAGCGTAATCCCTAACTGCAACCATTTTTACGTTGTACAGATTTTTCCCATAGGCGATTCTGTTAAGCAAATTTCCCCTATCTCCAGAATTTTTTATGTTGTAAAGATGTTATGTTATACAAACCGTTTGTTATACGAGGGTCCACCGTACCTATATTTTATTTTAAAATGGTGCCTTAAATGCTTAGCAAGATGTTCATGTATTGCTCTCTGGTCTCCCCCTCCCCTTCCTGCCACTGCCTCTTTGGGAAACAAAATAACTATTTGTTTGTTTGCTTGTTTGTATACTGCAACTGATTTTCCCAGAAGGAAACTCTGGGTGGTTTCTAACGACATGTATGGCTTCTTGTTGAAAATAACCTTCCAAATCATGCAAAATACATGATAGCCTTGTGTATTTAGTCCAAGAATATGGCCCAAGTTTTGCCAAGCATATCCCTCCTGAAATATGAAAGGAAGAGCCTTTGCATAAAGCCAAAGTGTGCTGCTTACATACCATCCTATGGCATTTAAAGCACACTCTGGATGATTTTCAATTTAATTATGCAGGCTGCACACTGTGCCTGCCCCCAGTGAGTTAAGTACTCAATTTACCAATCTTGGAAGGGTGGAAGGGTAAGCTACAATTTTATTGCACCACAAGGTGCACACCCTCTCACTCTTGTTTCACTCTCCTTTAACTTAAAAAACTGCTTTTGTTTGGAAGTACTCACAGAAAACCAAGAAACAAGACACTAGAAAGGACAGAAGCAGAAACTAAGGAGTACGTCCAGCAAACCTAAAGGCACCAGGCCACCTTTTCTCTACCTCCCTCTCCAGTACACGGTGAACAGAAAGAACTCAGGGATGAGACAGAGAAAGCCATTAGGAACGAGGGGCTGACGGCGGGAAAAGAGGACAGGAATACTTTCTAACCTGGTGATTCGCTCCCTACCTAAAACGCTCGGACGGGCAAAGGCAGGGATACATATCCTACTAGGTAGAATACCTCTCGAGGTAATTGATTACACTGCCCTGAAGCCTGGCTTCTTATAACTTGAGCCCGTTGTTGTATGTCCTGCATTTTGGGTCGTTCGAGAGATCAAACGCTCTGACAGGCAAGTTTCAAGGAAGGGGAAGAGACCCTCCCCAGGGCTTGGCTTGGCTAATTAGGTTCCACGGGCTGAAGCTTTTTCCCCGTCGACACAAATGCAAGAGTAGACCACTAAAATCCTCTTCCTCGGGCTTATGCATCATTTTTTTAGGAACAGTAACAAACATTGTAAATAATTACCAGTCTAGGTCGGAAAAATGAAAGGCGGAGAAGCCACTCTCCTCCCTTCTCAGAGTTCCCAGAGCCGTGCACTAGAGAACCACGCTTAACCCCTTGGAATTAAGGGCTCACCGCGTGCCGTACACTCATATTCTGCGACCCGCTCGCTTTGGCCACACCTCCACGTGCGCAGGACCATCCGCCACGCACCTTTTCCCTTCCCCTCTCGCGCGGCCGCAATTTGACGTCATTTCACTTGTCCTTCCTTTCTCCGCCGCCGCCGCCGCCGCCGCCGCCTTCCAGAGGAAGGGAGAAAAAAAAAGAGCGGATTAGCTCCTCCTCTGATTGGTCCTTTCATGACCTTAAAACCAAAATGTCCAGCCAATGAGAACGAAGTTGCCTTGGGAATTGCATAACTCCGCCGGTTTGGGGATTGCGCGGCGGGGATGATGTCACAACAAACAAAATGGCGGCTCAGAGGTCACCACTACCGGTTTCGCTCGCGGGCAAGTTCAAAGGGTGCGTCGCTGCTCTCCTCATTGCCGTGCCCTTTTTTTGGGGAGTGGGGGCGGGGGGAACGTCGGCCCGAGGCGGCCACAGGGCAGCGCCGGGAGCCTTTAGCCGGCTCTCTTTCCTGAGTGGCTCTTTCGCCTCCCAGAGCCTCCTGAAGAGGGAGGGAGGGAGGGAGGGAACGGGAGCCTCTGTGGGGTTATCCCGTTTCCTCCCTAATCGCTAGGTCTTGCTTGCCTTAGACTCAGTTCTCGATTAGGCGGTTTCCAAGTTGTCTCTCTTCCTCTCAGCACGACCCTCCAATTCATTTTTTTTTTTTTGCTAAGTCTTGCCTGCTGCTTTCCTCGCCGAACACTGCATTTTCCAAAGCATTTTTTTTTAATTCAGGAGTCCGGCCTGCTGTTGTTCTACGGAGCTTCCTGTGTCTTGCGCTTCGCGGCGTGTCTTGTGGGTCGTACTTTGTAAAGAGGCGCAAAAACCCCGTGTTCTTCGGTGGGGCCAGTTTTTTTCCAGTGAAGGTACCTCGACTGACCTCCACGTGGGAAGGAAGGAATAAAGGAGTTCCATTGTAAAGACAACAACTAGATTCGTTCTCTATACAAGCATCAATACGAAACAGAAGGGTTGCGTTGTTTTGTATAATTAACAGCTTTTTCATTTAATAAAAGGTCAAGCAAAGTTCTGCTGCCCAGAAGTTGTTGGGCTGCAAAGCTTAATGAACCAACCCTATCCTGCATAGTTTCATAGTGAGGAATGGTGCAGGGAACCCTACTGCAGCATCTGGAAGACTTCAGCCTGTCTTCCCACCCAGTCTGAAAATTTTGAAATACAGTATGAGCTTCCAAACCCTCTTCTGTGTGTGCTTTCTCGTGTTTTTTGACCTAAATTTCAGGTGCCATTGCAAATCTCCCTTATCCAAGAGTAGTGTGAGTGTGGAGCACCAACACCTCCTTGTGGACAACCTGCAGTGCTCATCCTGGTCTCATATGGTCTTAATACTGGTTTCGAAAGCACTCTGCTCAGGTTTAGGTATCTACAGAAATTATGCCCTTTTTTCAATGGAGAGGAAGAGCTGGATATGGCCCAATCAGAGGGGGGAAGTAAGGCTTGCCTAGATTGGATTCTGACTCCATCTGCCTCTGCAATGCAGCCTTCAGTAGAAGAAAAGCTTGACAATCCCTGAGCTGTGGTATCACAAATGTACTTTTTTCTTGGAAAGCTTGCTGTTATCAAGAAGTAGTAATCCATGGAATATTTTGCATAAAATAGAAGTGTGGCATACTTTTAAATGTCTTTTATAACTGTAGTAGCTTGTATTCCATGTAGTTAAGTGTTTTACATTTCTAGTTGTTTAAAAAAGTATCAAGGCACTTTCCATACTCCTGCTGGTTGCTAAATTTAAGGTATATAAGGTTATAAGGTATTTGCTATAGGCAGGAAGAGATGGGAAGATAAACACAGGTTGCTTGCTGACCATCAAAATGGATTTAGAGATTTGGACAGTAAATGTTGACGGCATTCGGGTAAAATTAAGTGCCTGGCTGAGAACCAGAGTTATATACATTTAAATACAGCATGCTGATTGAAAACCTGTTTCAACTTCAGTAAAATATATAACTTTACAATGTTTTCATTTATATTGCTGTCAACTAAGGGGTCTGTTTTTCACATAACTTATGAATTTTGCTGTTATGGTACTGCCTCAAGTACACGTGTTCCCATTTCATTTTGCATTTATTAGTCACACTATAATGTACAGAAAACTATAGCTTGCTAAACAATAGCTAAATCAACCAACCAACAGCTTGTGCAAGCCATGGCCTATTTGAAAATAAATGCTATAGCATGAATCCATTCTGGTTTGAGGCTGAGTTTATCTATTAGTTGCATCTATCTGACCGTTCATTGAGTGAGTTCCTGGTGGCATACATGGCTTTCCTTTGCCTGCTTATTGTCACTACAACACTGTGTTGTTAGGCTGAGACACTGTGGCTAGTTGGAAGTCACCCAGTGTATTTTGTGGCTAAGTGGGATTTCAAACCAGGCTACATGTGTCATAATGCAGTGCTAATTTTTGGAATGTATAGTTTGTTCAGTTATTATTCAGCAATAATAAGCAATGGTCTGCACTGAACCAATAAGCCAGGGAATTTCTTTAGACATGCAAGACACAAATGTTTCTGAGAGCCAAGACATGATTTAGCTGTTATGTTTGAATGGGGCCAGTGTGCTTTAGAGAGAGCTAATGAGTCAGCCTTAACAAATGATTAAGCACAAACTAGTTTTTAAAAAATATATATACAAATAGTAAAAACAGTTTATAAACATTTTATATGCTTTGGAGTCTGAAAGTGAGTTTATATTGTCACTGTTTACTAAACAATTTACAATAGACTCTAAACAGTAAATGACATTTCTATATCAATTACAAGATCAGTCCCCCTGATTTTATGGAGCTGGGGAGGAGGGAAGCGTAATTGTTTGTGCTTCTTATTTTGTATGTTTGCTTGCTTCTTAATTGTGAGACATGGAAAAGTTTTCTGTTTTTAAACACTAATTCCACAGCAGTATATCTCAAATTGATGAATACTCTACAGCAGTGTTGGCGAACCTACGGCACGGGTGCCAAAGGTGGCACTTGGAGCCCTTTCTGTGGGCACCCGACATCGCCCCTTCACAGCCACCTGTAAACAGGTTAAATGGCTGTATTGGCACTTTGCAAAAAAAAAATAGTGGGTTTTGAATTGCATCTTGGGCACTCAGTCTCTAAAAGGTTTGCCATCACTGCTCTACAGGATGGTGCTGTGGGTTTACTTCATGTGCATGAATTATGGGAATTGGACATCATGGTAAGCCTTAGTTAATTCTGACTAAAACCACTCTAGCCTCTCCTTTCCTGCTATATGCACCCTTTTATTTTTACTTCATGAACATTAAAATAACAAGATTTTTCTTCTGATTTCAGTTAATTACAGTTTATCATTATGGATTTGAAAGAAGCCAACTTCATAAATGGTGTGACACTGATTTGTTTCAAGCAAACAACTGTTAAGATTAGCTACAATTTATTTGGTTCAGATGATAAGGCAAGATAATCAGTTGTGTGTGTGTTGTGTCGTTACAGTCATGACCGACTCTTCATGACTCCATGTCCATGGAGTTTTCTTGGCAGGAATACTGGAGTGGTTTGCCAGTTCCTATTCCAGGCGCCTACAGCACCTGGTATTCCTTGGTGGTCGCCCATCCAATCTGTAATTTAAAAAAACATGTATTGATAAGCTACCTTCAGTCATGCTTGTGAGAGGAAATGTGGAAGCCTGGGAAAAAGTCTGGGATACTTAAATAAACTCACAGTAAACCATGGTTTATCGTGATGTCCACATACAGGGTTGTCATTATGCACTCATCTATTCCTTCTTCTATTAAGAATGTTGTTGTTTCACTTTATGTTTCATTTGCTTGATAAGAGCTCTTCCTTTAAATGAAGTGGCTACTTAGAAGCCTAAAATAATATTATTTTGTTCTTCATAGATCCTTTGCATATTACACAATTACAGACAGGCTGCCTCTTATCCTGACTAAAGTTATTGATACTCTGCATCGACATAAAAATGAATTCTTTGAAGAATATGGAGAAGTAAGAATTCTTTATCTTTGATTTTTTTCCCTCAATGTTTTTCTAATAATTTTTATTATTATATCTGCATGCTTAAAGAGATTCTTTTTGCTCTTTTTAAAACATAGCAAGAGCCCTGCTGGATCACACAAAACATTTTGTCCAGCATCTGCTTCTGAGGTAGCAACTGCATACAATGTAGACATTAGCATTCCGCCACTCTAGTTCCATAGCAACTGGCTTTCAGTGACATGGAGGTTCTGCGTAGCTATATTTTGACCAACAGTACAATCCCATGGTCAGAATTATGCCCCACTGAGGTCATTCAAATCTACTTCCACATAATTATGGATACTCCATGCACTGTAAAGAATGCCACCTCACTATATACCATACTTTTCCATCTATAAGATGCCCCAATGTATAAGACAACCCCACTTTTCAACCCAAAATCACAGTTTCGCAACCATGCAGTTCTCTCCTTGGCTTACATTCGTGTATAAGACGGCCTTCAATTTTAGACAAAAATATGGTCTTATACTGTACAGTGGTCCCCCGCCCTTTCACGGTTCATATACTGCAGTCCCAGTATATCGCGGGACCATAGCATATGAAAAAGACCCACTGGGGTAAGGGCAAAAGGTCTGTTTCAGGCATCCTGTACTTACCCCAGGACTGGTGCTGCCCTGAATGGACCTGCAAGGGCCTTTCCGGGCCTTCTGGAGCCCCCAAAAGGGCCTCCCTGCAAACCAGAAGTGACTTCCGGATTGCCAAAAATCATTTTTGAGGCCTCCAAGGGCCTTTATAGGCTTTTCGGAGCCCTCAGAAATGATTTTCAGTGACTCGGAAGTCACTTCCGGTTCGCAGGGAGGCCCTTGTAGGCCCATTCAGGGCAGCACCAGGCTGGGGGTAAGTGCAAGAGCCCCCAGCTAGCCCCCCCCCCGGCCCGAACTGACCTGCATCCTCATATCATGGATTTTCAATTATCATGGGTCAGGTCCGGTCCCTAACCCCTGCAATAGGCGGGGGATAACTGTACAGGGAAAATACAGTATGCATTGATCTGTCCTTCTGTTACTTGTTCTAGCTCCCTTAGAAACCAGTGGTTACTGCCATACTTATGCCAGTGAATTTTGTACTCCTTGAACAATATGTTCTTTTGTCTCTTCTATGTCTACATTTCATTCTTTATTTATTTATTTATTTATCCTGCTTTTATATCTTAAATAGAACCCAAGGCAGTTTACACAAAATAAGCAGAACTACTGTATATACTCAAATATAAGCCTAGTTTTTCAGCCCTAATTTTGGGCTGAAAAAAGGGGCCCTCAGCTTATATTCGGGTCAATACTTTTAGCCACTGAGGCAAGTCATCTATGGCTAAAAGTCATTTTAAGCATTGCATGCCGCTTCTCATGCCAGTTCCATGCTAGGGATTATCAAAAAGGGGATTGAAAATAAAACAGCCAACATAATAATGCCATTATACAAAACAATAGTAAGGCCGCACCTGGAGTATTGTGTACAATTCTGGTCACCGCATCTCAAGAAAGACATAGTGGAACTGGAAAAGGTGCAGAAGAGAGTGACTAAAATGATTACTGGGCTGGGGCACCTCCCTTATGAGGAAAGGCTAAAACATTTGGGGCTCTTTAGTCTGGAAAAAAGGCGCCTGAGGGGGGGATATGATTGAAACATACAAAATAATGCAGGGCATGAGTCAAGTGGATGGAGGAAATCTCTTCTCCCTCTCACAAAATACCAGAACTAGGGGACATACACTCAAATTGAGGGCTGGGAGAGTAAGAACAGACAAAAGAAAATATTTTTTTTCACCCAGAGCGTTGTTAGTCTGTGGAGTTCCCTGCCACAGGATGTGGTGATGGCATCTGGCCTGGATGCCTCCAAAAGGGGATTGAACAGATTCCTGGAGGAAAAGTCAATCACAGGTTACAAACCATGATGGAGATGTGTAATCTCCAGGCTTAAAACCGGGGTACTTCAAGGGCCAGATGCAGGGGAGTCGTATCAGGAGACATATCTAGTCTCATGCGCTCCCAAACGCATCTGGTGGGGCCACTGTGAGATACAGGAAGCTGGACTAGATGGGCCTTTGGCCTGATCCAGCATGGCTCTTCTTATGTTCTTATGACCCCCCCTCTGCATCAAAGGGGAGCAGCACACAATGTTTAAAATGACTTAGCCACTGACCCAAGCAATTGCATCAGTGGTTAAAAATTATTTTAAACATCACACACCACTCCCCCAGCTCACAAAGGAGGAGCTGCCAGGCCCTGCTGCATTTCCCACCCTAGACTTATACTCAAGTCAATACGTTTCCCCAGTTTTTTGGGGTTAAATTAGGGGCCTCGACTTATACTCGGGTCGACTTATACTCGAGTATATACGGGTATATATTTTTGTTAGATTTTGACAGCACTATATATTTCCAGAATGTCATTATAACAATTATAGTTTATATATCAGCCACTTTCCTAACAATTCCTTACCATACCGAATGGATGGTTTATATTAAACTATTTACTGTGATTCCAATACCTTTTTCTTAGTATATCACAGTTACAGTACTTTACCTCAATAAGTGGAAATATAAGGATAGGATATTTGACTCAATGTACATTTTATACTTACATATAACTTACATATATTGAACATCCTTTGCATTTTTTTTGCCTATTTATCTAGCACAGAAGATACCCCTCTGGAATTCTTTGGTTACAGTTTAATTCTATGCTATATCTGAGTTAATGTTTCTTTTCTATTGGAATCAGTAGCCATTTGACCCACTTTCAGATGCTCCCCTTTTCTTCCATTTTGCCACAGACAATTTTGTTACTTTTATGGATAATGAGCCCGTTCTTGTCCTTTTCTTTTCTCTCAGAACTCACGAAATATTAGGAGACTCTTAGTGTTATATCTGACAATAACAGAGAAAGTATTTCAAGTTGTTGTTCTGGATTGTGAAAAAATATTATTACACTGATGTTAAAAATTGTAAACCATGACTTTGAAAGACCAAATGCCATAAGAAAGTATTGTTCTACAGAGATTAAGGATACACCAGAAATAAAATAATGTACTACAAATATTTGAATAGCTTGGAGTAATTTTCTCAGAGTAGAGTTTAGAAAGCAATAGAATAATAGAAAAAGAAGAATGGAGAGTGCAAATCTTGGTTTGTGTTTGGCCTGTTTGGAAAAATGACTGCAGCTATGATCCAGATGTTTCTCAGTCTACAATCTTAAGACATACCTAGGATTTTTAGCTATTATCCATTTGAAACAAGAACCTTGTAGCGCTTGTAGTGTCTTCTTGATTGGGATAAATTCCAGAAGATAGAAAGGAAATAGTTATCACCTCACATGTATTCTGTGTAGTGGTCAAGTTCTGAGGTTCACAGTTGGCTGGCTGATATAAAAAAAAAATTGAGGTTTTAGGGCATGTGGCTAGAGACTAGGGGAGGTGAACTTTTTTCTCTCTTTACCATTCTGAATGTTTCGCTTATCTTTTGTAGAGTTCACGATGCCCATTCCCAGTGATGCCCTCTCCATAATATTATAAGCTCCTAAGAGCTTAAGCAGATGAAGCCTTTCCCTTCTTCCCCACCCACCCCATAACTGAAGGATATTTCAACATTCAATTGGCTGTAAAAACTAATTATATGTCTTTGGGATGTTTTCTTAAATGCTCTTTTTGTTTTAATTTATCCCCAGTGTGTTCAGAGACTACTGTCTCATTTCTCGTGACCTTATTTATTAACAAAAATGATGAACATCAGGTTCAGGTTTAGTATTAATTAAATTCTGCAGGGCTTGCAAGAAAATTATTTGAGCTCTCGATAACATGGAACTGAAGCATATCTTCAGACTTCTCAAGGTGAGGGCAGTGCCTTTCAGGAATGGAAAGGGATAAAGAACACTTCAGCCTCATTCCCAAGTCTTTCTGTTGCCTGTATTAGTGGCAGTTGTCTAGTTGTAAATGCTAGCCTCAATCCTGAGAATTTGGTTGCTGTATGATGAGTGTACAGTTCCAGAGATGACACTGGGATTGTGATGACATTTATTGGGCATGAGCTATTTTTTCCTTTCTTCTCCCCTGCTCCCTTTTTCCTCTATGAAAGATGGGGTTTTCCACTGAGAAATAAACATTTTCATATTTCAGCTAAATACCTAGGTAAAAATATATATTATGAAACTCTTGGCACAAGAAATAAAGCTATGTTGGTAGCTGAGTCCTTAACAAAAAAAGTTTTTTTTAAAAAAATTACCTCATGATTCCTCAAGTGCTAATGAAATTTGTTAAAGCCAGTTACAGTTCTATTCTTTCTTAGGACAGTGAGGACTTCTGGCCTAATTTAACGAATAGCATCATTACTAGCATTTGAGTCTCAGCAAACAGGTGCTAAATGTGAGCAGAATTACAGTAAAAATCAATGTGTTAGATAACAAGAGAAATCATAAGAATCATTTGGAAAATCCCATGACTTTCAGAAGTATAATCTATGAGTAGTCCCCTTGAACTGGTCAAATGTGGGTTCCTAAATATGAATTACATGGGGTATCCTGGAAGAAGGTGTGGCTAGTAGCTACTAGCACATAACAATGCAGGGCCATTTGACATATCCCTGAAACAGTTGAGTTTTTAGCAGTTTGGTAACAAGATAAGATAAAATATGCAATTTTTTCCCTATGTATGAGAGAGACGCCAGTCGGTAAAAATACTAGATATTGAAGCAAGTGAATAAAATGTAGCCTATGGCTACAAGAGAGAGCCCTGTAAAACCAGTGGGTGCCGGGGGTTATGTGGCTTATTTTGTGCTTTGTAAGCCTGAGTTACCTCATTTATCTTGTAATGCTCAACAACCAACACAGCAATCGTGAACAAATACTTACATGAAGGAAATGAATCCTGCTTTTATCTTCTGACTCACTTTATTTTGTGGCACAGTTGTTAAATGGCTGTAATGCAGCTAAAACTGTGCTCACGACCTGGGGTTCAATCCCTGGTAGACGGCTCATGGTTAACTCAGCCTTCCATCCTTCCAAGGTCGGTAAAATGAGTACCCAGCTTGCTGGAGTGGGAGCAATTTGTAGCCTGCATAATTGAATTGTAAACCAACCAGAGAGTGCTTGAAGCAGAACACTTTTTATTTCTAGCGCTGCTTTGCTGTTCATATAACTGGCTATAAGGAGTTGTTTATATATGGTTCCAACCTATTCTTAAACCACCCAGAGTAATACTTTTACGCTAATGTGATGTACAAATGTAATAAACAAGAAAGACAGTGGAAATGTTACTAGTAAAAAGTGTAAGCTTATATGATGTTTTGAAATACTATAATTTGTTGAAAAAACATGTTTATCAATGCACACATATTTTGATTGAAAACATTACTTGCTTAGTAATATTTAATTAACAAACACATTTCCTGCTTTATTTTAGAAAGGCCTTGACGCCGAAAAGAATGCAATAGCCTATCTTTCCAAGTTACGAAATGAGCTTCAGACAGACAAACCTCTGATTGCCTTGAATGATAATTTGCCTGACTCTGTTCTATGGAACCAGTATTTGGAATATCATAGTAATTTATCAAATGAGCCACCAAGTTGGTTTCAGTCTCCTTGGTTGTACACCGAATGTTACATGTATCGCAGAATTCATGAAGCACTTGTTCTGAAGTAAGTACCCATAATGTCAGCTATTTTGTATAGTTGTCATATTGGTTAGGGGAGGTGGGGCTGAAACACAATTTTAAATTCCATTTTCTTATCTCCTCTCTGATCCTTTTAGCCACAGAGTGGGACATTTGAAGAGCAAGGGAGTCACTTTTGCTTTTTCCATTCCCCTTGTGTATACCACCAGGAACCAGAAGGTGGCAAGAGACATCAAGAGCTGCATGGGTGAAGAACACATCGAAAATCTGGCTGCTTTAACAGCCATTTCTGGGCTGAACATATTTATTCCCCCTGAGAATTGTAGCGTCTGATTTTTCCTTCTGAATCTCGTAAAAGACCCAGCTGCTCATTGATGAAAATATGCATAAAATACTCTTTGATGATTAAGAGCTTTTAAGATTACTTATTAATTTATAGAAATTAATTAAGCCTGTTTCACACCCTATAAAATGACTGCACACAAGCGAGCATAAAAACAAACAAACTACAAACAAGTTGGTCTTTGTGCACGCAGTCCTCTTGCTCCTGCTACATTTATGCAAGGCACCATGCACACCTGGAACTGTTTTGTTTTATTTTCATAACCAAACCTGAATGCTGCAGTTTAGGCTTCAGAACAAGCCAGTTTAGAAAGCTTGTGTCAAACCCTAGTGTAATTTCCTACCTACATGTGGAATGTCAAACAAAACTAGAGGCTTCCACTTTCTTTTATCACTGGAACGACCACTTCCCCGAGGTTTGATTAACAAACAGAATCCCAGGCTAGCATTTATATTTGAATTATGGATTCTTGTTTAAAACTGATTTACTAAGGGAGCTTCATAACTTTAAGTAAAAGTGAAAACAAAACTCAGGTGACGTCATTATCCTAGCTGTGTGGGAGTCGAGTGTGGAAGTAGGAAATGAGCACAAAAGCCTCCTCACGTATGTCCCCCAAAATACTGAATCCCAGTTATAGCACTGCATATGAAGCGGGCCTTAGTACATTAATTTGGCCATAAAGGGGCTCTGTAGCTTACGGATAACTTCCAGCTGCTTGGATGAGCAGCAAAAACGTTTCCATCTCTCAAGAAAAGTCCAGTTGCCATGACTCAACCTCCAGATAAAGGAAAGGAGGAACAATACGTTGAGTGAGAATGGGAGATTTTGAAGTTGATTGTGAATGCTTATGCTTTCCAGTATGAATCAGAGAATAAATTTAGGCAGTGTCAGATTGCTTTCTGACGTTTATGTACTAAAATAGAACTTAATTGGCTAAGGATAGAATTATTATGCCCTATTTTGGACTGGTATAAAAACAACATTGTGTCAGATTCTCCCTTGTCACATGTACAGTGGTTATCCCCATGTTATATTGTCACCTTGTCCATTTCCACATACCCATCCCAACAATAACAAATGATTTAGAGACTGCATGGGTGATAGCTTTAATGACAGCACATCTAGTAAACAATGCTACTTGGGATAGATATGCAATTTGCTTTCAGTGTCTAATAGTGGCAAAACCGAAGTACTAATTATATTATGCCTTTTCTTCTGCACAGTCCACCCATCAGTGATTATGATGTGTTTAAAGAAGAAAAGGAGCATGCTTTCTTTGACTCTCAGCAAGCCATTATTACTTTAAGTACTTACCTTCAAGAGCTGTTGAAAAACATAGAACATCGAGATGAAGAATCAGTGAAAAAAGAATTTTTCATGCTGATTCAGGTGAAATGAGCGGTATTTAATATTTAAGTATCTAGGCTAAAAATTATTTGAGGAAAAACTGTACTTGTAACACCAGTGCAGCAATTTTTATCATCTGGTTGGCTGTTATTCATCTATTCTTCCATGTGATTAATGTTGCAAGCCATTCCACAAAGGAGAGCCTGCCAGTAGGAGGAAATGCTTGAACTCTTGTCCTTATGTGATCACATAAGTGGCCTTTTTCTGCTACATGTATTCATTTATTTTTAAAGCTATTTTAACATTTTCAAAGGTGATATAATGTTAGTCATAGCCAGAAAACATTTTCAGCAAGAAGCGTTGAAAACTATACTTAGAATAATTTAGAGTTGAGACTCTTGGATGTCCTTCAAATTATCTGATCTGTTACTAGCATGCAGAACATTTGTGCTTGAAACAGCATGGAATCCACAAAGCATTACTTATTGTTCTCCTCACTCATATTGAAACCCAATAGGAAGCATACCAGAGGACCTGAATATTCAGTAGTTCCATATATTGGAGCAGAATTATTTCATGTGTATAAAATTCTTCTAATAACTTCAGTCTCTGGCTCCATCACCAGAAACAATTTACTGACCTATTGAACTAGCTCTTAGCTATTCAGTCAGTTCTTAATAATCCTTTAGATAATGTTTTGGCATTTATTTTTTCTTGATATTTATTTGGTACAATATATATGCCGGCTTTTAGTATTTCACAGATGTCAGAATTTTTGGCATTTGACAGAATCCACGGTGATCTGCTCATTTCTGGAATACCAGTAAATCGTGTCATTGAAAATTTGAGGCTCACTTGTGACTAATGTAGTTTGTGATGAAGAATTCAGGAGCATGGAGTTAGCTGAGCTCCAAAGTTCTATGTATCATTTTTCAATGGAATAAGCATATATGATTTACCCGAAGGATGCATGTGCATAGGAACACATTTTGGTATCTGTAGTGTCAGTTGGTTCAGTAATGGCATATTGCCAGCAATGCTACATGAACAGTTCTCCAGACTAATCCAGCATCGGAGGTTGCAGGCGTAGTCTTTCATTTAAAACAGTGGCTCTCTGCCTTGGTAATCCAGGTGTTTTTTGTCTGTCGTTCCCAGAAGCCTTCAACGCTAGCTGTGCTGGCTGAGGCTTCTCAGAGTTGAAGTACATGAACACATGGGCTGCTCAAGGTTTGAAACTACTGATTTAGAAAAACTAGAATCTCATAAATCCTGACACAGGTTAGAGTGAGTGGGTTCTCTTTCCTTTTCTGTACCAAACCACATGATAAACAGGATTATTGCATTTTTAGGCCAATTATTAAATTGAAGCCTAAACATTTTTGTTATGTAGCAGCACAATGGATTTCTTGCCTCACAACGGTTAACATGTACTTTTTTTTCTTTAGGTTTCACTGTGGGGTAATAAATGTGACTTGTCATTTTCAGCTGGGGCAGATAATTCTCAGAAGACTAATCCTTTACAGTCGGTGGAGGACTTAAAATCTTTTATTTTGGTGGATCACATCGAAAAACTTTGGTCACTACTGATGAAGAGAAAGGAAAAAAATACACAGACTTCAACGACATCTACTAGAATTGACATAGTCTTGGATAATGCTGGTTTTGAACTGATTGCTGATCTTGTGTTAGCTGACTTTCTGACTTCGTCCAAATTAGTTACTGTAATTCATTTTCATGGGAAAAGTATCCCATGGTATGTGTCAGATACTACCAAACGTGACCTGAATTGGACTATCAAGCAAATGCAATCAGCTAACCACAAGTATATGTCTCGTTGTGGTGTCTCCTGGGAAGGCTATTTGAAAGAAGGTGTTTGGGTTTATCATGATCATTTGTTTTGGACTTTACCACATGAATTTTCTAGTATGGCCCAGGTTGCTCCTGATTTGTATGCTGAGTTACAGAAGTCAAATTTAATTATTTTTAAGGGTGATCTGAACTATAGAAAGTTATTAGGGGACCGAAAATGGGAATTCACAGTGCCATTTCACCAAGTTTTGAACAATTTTCACCCTGCACCTCTCTGCAGTCTAAGAACACTAAAGTGTGATATTCAAGTTGGTCTCAAACCTGGGCAAGGTGAAAAGCTTACAGATACTGAACCTGAATGGATGATAACTGGAAAATATGGGATAATTCAGTTTGATAGCACTTCGTGATTGACTTGCTCATCATGAAGACTACTGCAGGCTAAAATGCCATTGGTGCTCAAAAGTTGAAAGACCATTAGCATTTAATATGCATGTTCTTGCTTCTCCCATGGGTCTTTAAAGTGGAATGTGCAATTGTGTCAGATAACAGCCTGTTTGGTAATTATCATCTAAAATAACAGAAACACATTGGCTGAAATCCTGTTGCTTAGTGTTGTAAGCTGTAACTAAAGTAGGCCCATTGCATCAATAGAATGTACAAAGGACTTGATGAATCAAATCTCGACTGATTTAGTGGGCCTGCCTTAATGCAACTTGCTACACTAAAGTACAGGATTTCAGTCTTTAAATCCTAATTTTCCTTAGATATTTATTTGGTACATAAGGAATGCAGGACATGAGACAAGTGTTTTAATAATTGACATGAATGATTTTGTTCTCTTTTAGCATACAAGACAAAGTTTTGCAGAAGTAGATAGCAGTCAGATTTGAACTTCTGTGGCAGAAGTCTTACTTTAAAGCTGCTTGAACTTAAGTTGTTGACAGAGAAGATTGTCTTAAATAAAGTGATTCAAATGTTATATGTTAGAAGTGTTGGAACAGTTTATCCAGTATGGTCCACAATCATTCAAAGAAATATAGTGGGACAGCACCCTTTATCTGTGATACACCTTAAGCAGAACTATGGGTTAGCTGCAGCTAAAGACAAAGTAGCTACAGCTCCTTGGACAAGTTGCTTGCCAACATGGTAAAACACATCTCAGAGGTTCTAGGGCAGTGGCAGAGGTATTATTAATGGCATAAGGTCTGGTGAAATAAAGACAATGGCTGATGGTAATGGCAAAGGGAGAGATAGCAAGAAAAAAAGACATGTCCTGCCCTACCTGCTAATATCTCAATTAAAACATGCACACAACATGTTGATAGAGTTTTTAGCCAAGATAGATTTTCTTCCTCATGTTGCCCATGTCGTGGCAAGGGTTTGGAAACTGAAACACAGCTTTCTAGTCTGCATTCTTTGGAGAGGGCACATTAGTTTACATGGGACTTTAAAGGGTGTATATATTTCTTCATTGTAAGTGTTGTATTTACACATATCATTGCTTCACCATTTAATTAAATCCAAAACAGCTGTTCAGAATACTTTGACACAGAGGGACTACAGTCACATCCAAGCTGTTCTCACTTCTGTCTTCTCCCCGTTACTATAATACATATCATGTGTTCATCTTCTGGGATGCTCAAGTGCTGGGTAATTCTACTTGAGAAAAGTCTCCGTTGGAATTTGTATGTATATATGTAAACTCCTGTTTGAAAAAGCCAGAGAACTCAAGTCTTCAAAAAGCACAGAAGGGTAACCTGTAGATCATCTTGACTGCTACCATTGGTGATGTCAATCTTGAGGCTTCTCTTTGCTGTGTAAAGCTTAACATCCTATCTCGTGCTGGCAACACAGATATTATATTGTGCAACAATATTGGACAATTTCCTGTCTTTTTGAATTATGGGTACAAAAGTGCAATATCCCACATTCATAAACCAAAGACTTTTTAAATTATTAAATTTTACATATTGGCACATGCCAGATACTGTACTACAGTTTAAAACAGGGATGGAGAACCTTCAACCCTCCCAATGTTTTGGGTCACAACTTTGACAGCCCTTGATCATTTTCAATATAGGCTCGGAATTCTGGGAGTTACAGTCCAAAACAGTTCCCCACCTCTAGTTTAGCATATTGGAAGAGCATGACTGGGTCAGACTGAAGGTTTGGTATAGCATTCTGCCCTCACAATGATCAACCCATTGTCAATGGGAACCTACAAGCAGGACACACGTATTGACACTGTCTCATTCATGTTAACCAGCAACAAGCATACAGCTTGTGATATTAGAGATACTTTCTTGGATTAAGCAGGAGAAAAACCTTTTCCTATCCACTTACTACATTGTGAATGATGATACTTTGCCACTTTTTGTTAAGTAAAACCACCAATGTTGCACCTTTTCTCTTAAGGAGCTGCTATAGCCCTTTGATCGTTTTGAAAATAAACTCAGTTTTAAGCCCAAGTCAATCTGCCAAATGATAAAATCTCTTTCTATACAATGTATATAAAAGTGTGTGGCTTGTAATTTTGCTGGCAAAGGAGCTAGAGAACACTATTCTGTACATGGTTCCTCGTTCCCTGCAGCTCAAGAAAGGGGGGATCTAGCAATTCTAGCCAAGCAAACGAATGGTTCATTTAAAGCAATGGGCTTTGCACAACTGCAGGTTTGTGATGGCAGGGCTCAGATGGAACACTCCATCTGTGTGTCTGTTATGTTCCACAAAAAGGGGACAAGACACTATCCAGTATGTTTTATTATGCTTCTTTCTGGCTTCTTTTAAGTAGGATTCCTAAAACCAGAATTCTACATATGTTTTGGATAGAATTCGAGTTTGTAATAAATCTTGGTCACTTTAGAAGTTTAGTTGTTACCACAACCATTTTTAGTCTGTAACGTCCTTTCCAAAGTTCTGGTAATTATCATAGACAAGGCAAAGTGGTCCAAATAAAGACTTTGTTCCATCCCTCTCTTCTAGTAATTTTAAGAAAAAATTCCTCTATTTGGAAGGAAAATTGGCACACTTTAAAAAGCTGGTTGAAATACATCTAAAAGGCTCATGAAACTCCCACTACTAATAAATATTTTAAAAATGAATAGTGGATGTTCATGGAAGTTTGCCCAAGCACAAAACTAAAATTGCTTTTCATGTTTCCACAAAAGTACTAAAGGCTTATTTAAGATGTGTGCTAAGTGTTCTGGATTTTACAAACATTTACCAATAGATTTTATGAGATGAAATATGATTTCTAAAGAAGATGACCTAGATAGCTAATGTATTTCATAAGCTGATTTAACTTGCAAGTATAATTGGAAATACAAATTAAATTATTTATCAGTTAACTTTTAAGATATGTATGGTGTGATGTATACTGATGCAAAGTGTGTTGATGGAAAATGAGGTAAATTAAAATTATTTATATAGAATCTAGGTTATCTGAAGAATTGCCCAATGGCTTCACGCCCCACCCCCCATTGTGAGCAAAGACAACTACTCTTTGATTTTAAATTGTATCCACAGACGCCTTCTCCAGCCTGGTGCCAAGCCAAGCGTATCCCACCAAACATATCACATATATATGGCAACTCACTAAGACTCCGTTAATTTGTTTTTGCTGATTTCCCTCTCCAAGCAGAAAGTGATATTTTCCTCCAATTCCACATAAAAATTGTTGTCAGGCAGGTATCAAACTCCAGTGCTTGGTGGGTGGGATTAGTTAGGTTCAGTATATCATAAGCTATACAGGCACAACCTTCTCCATGTTGGTGTCCTCCAAATGCTTCAGACCACAACTCCCAGCATTCTTGCCCATTGGCTATATTGAGTGGGGCTGACAGGAATTCCAAAAATGAGTAGAAAAATTATCTGGAGAGCACTGCATTAGAGGAACTTGCAAGGCTGCAAAAACTGACAGATACAGAAAGAGTTGAAAAACAATAAATATCTTGAACAGACTAGTTATAAAAAATGGCCATTTTTTCTACTTCAAAAATTAAATATTCTCTCCGTTATGATGACAAATATTAAGAGGAACAAGGAGATGGCCATTTAATCGTGCTTAGCAGAATAACTCACTGAAAAGGCCAAGACCAAGAAAGAAGTATTTCCAACCAATCAGTAATGTGTGTGTGTGTGTGTGTGTGTGTGTGTGTGTGTGTGTGTGTGTGTGTAAAAACCTGTGGCATTAAATGCAGCGCACACAGCTCAAGTCTTGGGGTACTTTAAAAGTGTTATCTTCCTACTGTTTTCCCACAGGTGTGTGTAGGGATCTGCTTTTCAGATCCTGAACACCACTTTGCCTTATTAACTACATCTTCAGGGTGCAGGTAGACAATCCACACGCCCTTATTGACAGTGTTCTTCCAGCTCTGTTTTAGTCACCTACAAGGCTGTCGGCCATCAAATTTTATGTTGCATGCTATTTGGATGATGGTGGAAGGTGCTACTCTGAGGACATGTCCATACAAGCAGAGCTGCTTTCTCTCATCTCCGTTAGTGATACCACACCTAGTTGCTGTCAGGTAGTATATCCATCAGAGCACACACATTTCCATGGCATGGGGGCGGATCTCTATGCCCAAAGTTGCTGCCCAGCACTCAGTTGCCATACAGTGCAACAGGGCAGACATCCTGTAAATCTTGGATTTGAGATGGATTGGCATTTGTCCAGTCCATGTCAGCATCACATTCAGGCCACATTCATCCTTGCTTGCATATCACCACTGATGCCACCATCTCCTTGGAGATGGGAGCCAAGATACCAGATATCCATCCACCTTCTTAAGGTTTTCTCAATTTATTTGGAATATTCCAAATAACAGTCTCTACGTACTCAGTTTTCTTGATGGTTAAGTGGAGCACAAAATTATTGAGATGGTCATCCCATGTCTGAACTTGACAAAGTAGTTCATTCCTAGTGGTGCAGTAGTAGCAAGCATGATATAATTGCTGTAGTGGAGCATGATCCAGGGAGCATTTTGCTGCAGGTCTTGTGTGATGGTATCTATAACTAATCAAATGTCTCCTCCAGGTCTAGGAATGCCAAGTGCAATGGCTGGGTCTTCTCTTTCCACCACTGGTGTAGGCAATGAGATCTTTTATATGTTTATTGAAAATCATGTTGCAGATCATGAGAGCCTTTGCTTCTGTGAAGTCAGTGACTTCTAATCCATCTTTATTGGAGTCCATCCTGGATGCTTCCCATGTGGCCTGCAGGTCTTCTTCAGGACAGGCAGATATTCTGGCCTGCAGTTCATTCTAGAATTGATCCTCGGTGTCTTCTTCAAGTCCTTCTTTGTGGAGCATAGGCAGAAAACACCTGCAGGGTCAGGAAAATGAAGTTGCTGGAACTGCTCCTTAAGCAAGAACAGTCTCACTGCACAGCCAGTGGTGAGGGGCTTTGCAGCCACCTCAGTACTAGCCGGCTGCTGACTTTGTTCTTGCAGGGAAGGGGGTGAACGGAGGGAAAGCTCCAGCATCTACATTTTCATTGCATGTTAATTGTTGAACTGCTACCCTGAACCTCACACAGGTAGTCAAAGGGGGGAGCCTCTTAATGCCAGCTGGCAGTTGCACCACATGTTGCAATCAATGCAAGGACCAGTTCTCATATAATCTACATACTGTACAATAAAAAGCTTGCTGAGAGTTATCTGAAACCTGTTCCTGCCTATGCAATAATGTATAATGAAATCAGTAATGAAATCTTGGCCAAAAGGAATGTTCCTAAAAAGCTTGGAAAGATAGTCTGTTCCAGTATGAATTAGCCTGTTCACCAAGATCACTTGATTTGACTTTCAGACATTTGGGACACAGGGGTGGGGAGGGGGCTTTTCCTATTAGATACACCTAAGGTGTGGAATTCCTTGCCAAAGATTGCATTGCCTCCTTCCATGATCTGTTTTTTTTTTTCTTTGCCAGCTCATGATGCCTCTTTTATTCAGACAGGCCACTGACCTAACTTGATCACTCTTCAGCTTGCCTGAAGAGAAAGGTCTTTGCCTGTTTCGGGAAGGACAACAGAGATGAGGCAGTCCTTGCCTCTAGTGGGAGGGAGTTCCAGAGTCTGGGCGCAGCAGCCAAGAAGGCCCTTTCATGTGTTCCCACAAGACGTACCTGTGAGGGTGGTGGGATGGAGAGAAGGGCCTCTCCTGATTACCTTAACACCCAAGTTGGTTCATAGAACTCTTGTCTACTGTCCTTTCTCCTGTTTACACTTTTAATTAGCTGGCACTGCTTACATTACATTGTACAACTTTATCAGAACAGAAAAGTGGGTATCAAGGTCCTTAATTAATAAAAGTATTAATAAAAGTAATAATGTGTGGCTTGTACATTATATTCAGCAAAGCACCTGTGCAGTGTCAAAGCCACTCCCACATCTGATATATATACATAAAATACATGGGATGATTATTTTTAAGGAATTCCTTTAGGAATAATTTGTAACATATATCTTTAGGACTCTCCTATGTGCTGCAAAGGCCACAAAATCTTTGGTGCACAGCATGAGAAAGATGGGTTAACGTTTGTTTGGTCGATTTTTTGATTTTTCTAATAAAGGCATCATGTGCTCTTTCACCTGCATTATGTAGGAAACGTGTGTGTGTGTGTGTGTGTGTGTGTGTGTGTGTGTG
>JAHTLZ010000265.1:358670-374091 GCA_023846285.1 Phrynocephalus versicolor | reverse complement strand
ATACTTTAGGGTAAGGCCACTAGTCTTTGTGGCCACCCACCCACCCAAATAAATGAAGTGTGGTTTCCTTTCCATGTCCTGCAACCCACTGTGGTTCACAGAAGGGCATTTTCCTGGCGTCCTCCTCAGGCCATTCAGCCACGCTAGGCAGCTGGAGCTTCCTGGCAATAATCCTCCCCTACGGTCCGGCCCTGTGGCCTCAGACTCAGGCTATGTGGCCTCCGCCACTCTTTCCTCTGGGCTACAAGACGCTGTGTCTCACACTGAAGGGGGTTCCTGAATTTGAACAGCGTTCGAGTACGTACAGCAGTGCACCACCAAGACTTAGTCCAAAAGTGACATGTGGTGGTGCATCGCATAGAAGTGTGGTGCCAGACCAAACCCAAGGTGATTGGCCTCCTCCTCCACTCTTTCCTCTGGGCTGCAAGACGCTGTGTCTCACACTGAAGGGGGTTCCTGATTTTGAACAGCGTTCGAGTACGTACAGCACCAACAAGACTTAGTCCAAAAGTGACATGTGGTGGTGCATCGCAGGCAGTGTGGTGCCAGGCCAAACCCAAGGTGATTGGCCTCCTCCTCCTCCAGTCTTTCCTCTGGGCTGCGAGATGCCGTGTTTCACACAGAAGGGGGGTAATGATTTGAACAGTGTTTGCATCGCAGGCAGTGTGGTGCCAGACCAGACTCAAGGTGATTGGCCTCCTCCGCAACTCTTTCCTCTGGGCTGCAAGACACTGTGACCCAAGGACAATGGCATTTTACTTCCAGTCAGGCAATTCAGCTCCTTTTTATACTGGAGCTGGCAGTGAGCCTCCCGTACTCAGGCTCTGTGCTGTGGTCTCCTACTCTGCCTTGTGGCCTGGCAGGAGTGGCCGCCCTTACTCTGGCCTTGTGGAGTGGACGCGTCGCCCATAGATAGTCCTCCTTGTATAGCCTAGTGGGCTGGGCTGTGGGCTGTAAAACTTAAGTCAGAGCAACCCAGAGCCCTATCCCATTCCCATCCCTACCAAAGCTATTCCGGCTGTACTAGCTACTAGTAGCTAGGTACGAACGTAAAACGTAGCTTTAACCACCTCAGGCTCTAACTGTAGTCTAATGCATTGCTGAATGCTGACCACCAGACCAATCCATGACCAAAAGCAGGGTTGCATTGGCTTTGGCTCATTGGCTGTATTGCTTGTCCTTTAAGTGTGTGTGACTTGTCTGTGAATGTGAAGTGAAGTGAAGGCAGAAGGACCTTGGAGATGGGGGGGGGGCAATTTGAGAGGAGTAGAGTTGTAGACCCCTCATCCAGATTTGGGGAGGAACGGCATGTCTTTCTCCTGCTGCCTCTGAGAGGTGGAGGGGAGATGGGATGGTATCAAAAAACCAAACAACAAAAAAGTACAACAAACAGGCACGTCAGCCAGACCAAGTAGGGTGGCTGCTGGCTGGTTCAGCATCAGCAGATTCAGCACAGCAGACCAAGAGGGGAAAAAAAGAAATGCAAATTTGTTTCTACCCCACTTGGTTTGCTTAGGATGCACTCTAGCCTTGTTGTGCAGCAGCAAGTCCATCACCCAGGCAACTGTATTTCGCCTGCTCGTTTGCGGGACCCGCGCCCGCGCGCCCGCCCGTGCGCCCGCCAGCCAATCCCCTTGCTTGCCGCTGCCGCCGCCCACGCATGTACCCCCGCGCCCCCGCCGCCCGCGCTACGCCCGCAAGAGCCGCAAGTCTCGGTCGGACGTCAAAATGCGCGAAATCGCGGTAGAAACGAAAACGGAAAAAACGAAAAACGAAACGACTAATTTTTTCGATTTTTCGCGAAAAACGGAAACGAAACGAATCGGACCCTAGCCGAAACCGAAACCGAAAACGAAGTTTTTTTTCTGAGTCGTGCCCATCTCTATCTGTTGGTTTTGCTCCTGCTCTCTGTTTCCACGCGGTCAGTAGAGCAAAGCAGAAACAAAGGAAACCAGATGGAAACCCTTAGCATAACCAAATGTGCACAGAGACATGGAGTCACAAGATGTGAAAAGAATTGGGTTTGTTCATTATAATAGGTTTTAGTGAATTATATGAATAAAATTATTAATAATTTGTTTATAATGACTAATTAACCCATATAATACTTAATAACTCTATAACAGTTAATAACTTTTCACTTCTTGACAGTCCATTGTTCCAGTCACACCGGGTTTTGCTTTCCCTTCAGATGTTATGGGCGTTTATACACGACCCCTAAGCTCCGCTGCAAATGGCTCCCAGCTCCGGAGCTTAAAAATGTTTCCCCACCAGCTCCGGAGCTAACAGAAAATTAAGTGCGACCCCGCCCACCTAAGCGCGACCCAGCGCACCTTTCAAGTACCTGCTCTGGGAGAGTGAAAATTTTTGATGCGGAGAGTGCCGGGCTCTCCTCGCTTCTTTTTGTTGTTGTTTTTTGCCTCCCGCCCCTTTAAGAGGAACCAGGAAGTGACGGGGGGGGGTCGGAGCAACTTCCACCGGCACTCCGGAGGTAAGAGTGCATTCTTTTCTCCCTTTTTTTCTCCCTCTCCTCATGCAGATAGAACAAGGAAGTGCGGAGGGGGTGGGAACGCAGGGAGAGCGACAAATCCTCAAGATCTCTGGTCCGAATTTAAGGGACCAGCGGATCTTAGGGGTCGTGTAAAGAGGCCCTAAGTACAGTATGACCATTGTACCACTTCTCAGTCTTCTCTTAATCAAGCCTTCCGTTCACATTCTCTTTTCTCTCTCTGTGTGTATGGGCTGGAGGGACTGCATAATTACTGTTTATTCCTTGTTATTCTAGATTTATGTACCTTAGGCAAGTCCCCCTCACCCATTAACTTTCCTTTATTTATTTAGCTTTTTTTATGTCACCAGACTACCTAATGCCCAAGAAAGGGCTTTGTTTTGGC
The DNA here is from genome assembly GCA_023846285.1 of Phrynocephalus versicolor. Lineage (NCBI taxonomy): Eukaryota > Metazoa > Chordata > Lepidosauria > Squamata > Agamidae > Phrynocephalus > Phrynocephalus versicolor. The sequence goes on along the minus strand of JAHTLZ010000265.1, from coordinate 371,197 downwards.
TGAGTCTAGGAAAGATATTGTTTTTCAGCCTTTGGGATTGTGCCCCCCCAACTTTGAACTGTTTCTGATGCTGATGGAGCTGTCTTGATGCCTGCTAAGAAATGAACAGCACATAATCATCATTACTTTTATTTGCTAAACTTAAATTTCACCATACCTATTTGCTTCCCTACATTTATAATTAAAGCAAGCATTGTTTGTTTTGTTTGTTCTTTTTGTAGACCAGTTTGGTTAGCAGTAAATCAAAGATTTTTAACAAGTTATAGGTTGTCAGGTAACCTATAGTGCAGTGGTTACCAACCTGGGGGCAGGGACCCCTTTGGGGGTTGAACAACCATTTCACGGGGGTCGCCATGAGCCAGTGAAGAAAAAGGCACAAATGGCTTGGGTCTGGAGGAGGAGGAGGAGAAGAGTGAGTTACAGCTTGATAGGCTGGAGGGGATGTCAGTCAATGGCACCGGAGGCTGCGATTGGCTGAGGGTGCCTTAGAGGGAAGTTCTCTATGACACCTGCAGCAGTGGCCTGTGAAATGGGGTTTGTGGCCTCCTCCAAGCAGGGCAAGGGGTCGCCATAACATGAGGAACAAGCAGTCGCGGCATTAGGAAGGTTGAGAACCACTGAGTTAGTGCAAGGATGCCATTGGAGATATGCAGGAGCCAAAACAAATGCAGAGTCGGGGAGTGAGTCAGTTGTACTTCAGCTGCATTCCAAAAAAGCCTTGTTGGAGCCCATTACTGACAGGTATCCCTCATCCTATTTAAAGTAAATCCCCCCCCCCATCCCAAAGATAACCATGAAGCAGTTAGGAAAAAACAAATGTGGTCCTTCAGCTTAATCAGTTATTACAAATTTGAGTCAGGGGAACTTTTCTTCTTATCTCTCCAGTGATGAAGCTGTTAGTGGGAGCCAGGAGAGTGTATATCTAAGGGTATATGCCAAATTTCCGTATGCCAACCTGCATGGCCAAGCTGAATGGGGATGCTGGGAATTGTAGTCTGTCTCATCTGGAAAATGGAAATTGGGAAAGGCTGGCCTAGGCAATACAGACTTTTTTGTCATGAGAAGAAGACTGAGGTAAGAGGAAGTGCTTTTCTGGCCCCACTTGATTTCTGTTTGTTGTGGCTTCCTTCATTCACACTGATCAGCCAAACACTAAAACAATGACAGATGAAATGCATAGCATTGGTTTTGTCATTACAATGGCACCCATCAGTGTGTGTGTTGTCAGGGAGTATTGGAAGCAGGAAATGTTGGCAAGTGAAAATATCTGAGTGACAACGACAAGGGCCACATAGTCATGGCTAGACGTCCAGGTCAGAGCATTTCCAAAATGGCAAATCTTGTGAGCTGTTCGCAGTATGTAGTGGCTAGTGCCTACCCAAAGTGGTCCATGGAAGGACAACTGTTGAACTGGCAACAGGGTTACAGGCTTCCAAGGCTCAATGGTACCTGTGGGCAGCTAGGGCTAGCCTTTCTATTCTGATCACACAGAAGCTATTGTAGCTCAGATTGCAGAAAAACATCATGCTGGCCTTGATAGAAGGGTGTCAGAACACACAGTACATCACAGTTTGCTTTGTATGGGGTAGCATAGCTGTAGACTGATTAGAGTGCCCGTGATTACCCACCCACCACTAAATCACCCATAATGCAGACATGAGCATCAGAATTGGACCATAGACCAATGGAAGAAGGTTACCTTGTCTGAAGAATCACATTTCTTTTAAGTCAAGTGGATGGCCATGTGTGTGTGTGTTGCTTACCTGGGGAAGATGTGGTGGCAGAATGCGTTCTGGGAAGAAGGCCATCTGGCAGAGTCAACATTATGCTCTGGACAATACAGTATTGGGATGGGAAACCTTGGGTCATAGCATTTGTGTGGATGTTGTTTGGATTCACCTACAGTATCTAGAGATTGTTGCAGAGTGTGTACACTCCTTAATGGCAATAATGTTCCCTGATGGCAGTGGCTTTGTCCAGAAAGATAATGCACTGTGCCACATTGCAAAAATTGTTCAGGAATAGTTTGAGGTACATGACAAAGATTTCAAGCTGTTCCCTTGGCCTCTAAATTGCTCAGATCTTAATCCAATTAAGCATCTATAGATGTACTGGAACATCAAATCCTATCCATGGTGGTTGTACCTTGCAACTTGCAAGACTTAAAGGATCTACTGTTAATGTCTTAGTGCCAGATATCACAGGACACATTCAAGTCTTGCATTAGGCAGGTAGTTTTAATGTTGTGGTTGATCAGTATTCTGCTTAGTGAAATAATTGTATTTACCACAGGGCTGCCTTTACAATTGAGAAAAGAAGAAATGGCTGCCTCAGATGGCAGATTCTGGTTGTCAACACACTCAGGTGTGTAAATGATTAGTATCATATGTTTAGTGCCATGGAGAAGAGTAGGTAAGATTTTCTGCCCTTGGAGCAAAATAACCTAACTGGCATTGAGTGTAGTGCACAATGGATTGTCATTTGCTCCCTTGCTTTAGACAGCAAAGTGTCTCAGGCCAGCTGTAGCCACTAGTAGAAGAAATGGAGTCAACAGGAGGGAAGGAACTTCTAAAAGGATTGCCTGTGTCACTTCTCAAGGTCACCTTGGAGATCAATCAATTTGACAATGTTTCATTTCTTAGCATTCTTAGTTTCAGCAGCTGTGGTGCCTTGTATGATGTTATAAAGCACGACATCCCCCACCCAATTATATTTAGGTACAGCTTGATTATTAAAGCTTATCTTTCCTAATTCAAGGACTGAACTGTTTCTTGTTAGATGCAGGAAAAGGGAGTAGATTCATCCAAGGTTTTCTTTTCAGTTCCTTATCTTTCATCCAGCTCATGGCTTTGATCTGAAGTTCAGAGAAATGCAAGAAGATTGCTGTTCAGTTTTCTCATAGGGCCCTTCCAGATGATGGGACAAGAAGAAAACAAGGATTTTATATATAGCACTGCATTTGCTGTACGGCACGTGTAGCATTTGTGGTGCAATGTCGAACCTTCACACAAAGTATGGAGAGGAATTGCTCCCTTGCACACGGGAGCAGCTTTCTTGTCAGAAAAAGTGCACAGTAAACTCGTATCTTAAATTATGCTATTTTTTCTAATTTTTCCTTCAGAACCTTGTCAAGGTTCTGGTAATGAAACAATATGTCCTTGGTGACTGCCAATTCCCTAGATTAGGATAGCAATATTTTTGGGATATGAGGAAAGAACAGAGTGTGCATGTATAGTAGAAAAGGGACTAAGGGTACTTTAGTACTTTTTTTAAAAAAAAAGTGAAAGCAAAAGAGGATTTGCTTTAGTTACATTAATTTGGCTTACTTAAGCACTAAACCCCACAGCATCCGTAGATACAAGGAGACAGATACTACACATCTGATGGAGCCAAATGTGTGGAAAGTTACTCTATTGATAACTAAGACGATAGACATCTTCAAATATTTGAAGGACTGTAATGCCGAAGATGGAGCAAACTTGTTTCTCCCCGCTGCAGAGGGTCGGTCTTGAACTAATGGATTTAAATTAAAGCAGAGCAGACTTCAGCTCAACATTAGGCGGAACTTTCTACCAGTGAAAGCTGTTCAACATTGGGATGGACTGCCTGGTAGGGGTCGTGGGATTCTGCAGTATTTCAGATGTTCAAACAGGTGGTTTGGGTAGGGTTATTTCTGCTTTCTCAGAGGGCTGGCCTCAATGACACATGCTGTCCCTTCCAGCCACCAATCCTCTATGATTCTTATATGATTCTGTAGCAAGGGGCAGGCAGTTATGGCCTAAATATATATAGCTGACTGCACTGCCACCTGTCACAAATGTTTTTGCATGCTAGGACTAACGGAAGTTTCAAATCAAAAATATCTGGTGGACTATAGTCTTTTCCTCTACTCTCCTACAAACAGTGCTCCCTTATACACATGGTCTCCAGGATGATTCAGGCCCTTTTATGACTTATGACTTCTTCTGTTGTTTGAAAGCAGCTTCTGTATCAGAAGCTCCCAGTATTGTGATGATTTTGTATAGTAATTCTCTATAGACATTTAGGCTCTAATGCTATGCAGATGTACCTCAGAGTAAGCTCATTTATGTACACTCAGAAGTTACACTCAGAATACACATGCATGGCTATGTACTTTCATTGACTCTCTTTCCATTTGTTTCTTCCTATGTAGATAATAATCAGCAGTTATATTTGACTGAGAGATCAGTCAGGAAACAACAAAGTGAAGTCCATTGATTTTCTCAACTTCCTCAGTTTAACACAATGATTTTTTAAAAATGTGTTTGATTATAAAAACACTTCCAGGTCGCTTTTCAAGGCTTTAGCTATCACTTACATGGGGTGATTAAGGGTGAGGCTTATGAGATCTACTGTCGTTGTTTTCCTGGAGCCCTGAGATCTACCATCTGGAGGCAGATGGAAAATACATATATTTAAAATTAAATAAGTCTGGGGCTAGGATATTATTCTGAGCGTCAGTACTAGGTGGAGCTGCAGTCCTTTTGAAGATATGTTCACACCTGAGTATGCTGCTCCCCCATCACAAATACACACTGCATTTTTTCATTTATGTAATAAAATTGGGAGGTGGAGGATTGAGTATTTTGTTTTTGCTCTTGTTAAACAGCTGGGAGTCAAGAAGCCTTGTTCTACCTGCTACCAATCCCTGGTTTACAGTACACTAAATCATTTTCAAATGCAAAACATAAACAGCAAGATCAAATTTAAAAGCAAACATAGGAGGATTTTAAAAATTACTATTTGCCTAAAATCTATCTGTATGCTGGCAGTAGATTTCCTAGATCAAAAGGACATTGGGGTTAAAGTTTCTTGGGACTTCATCCCACCCTACAAGTCCATGATTGTACTGTATTTAGTTCATGCTCATTTCTTTGAGAAAGAAATTCATGAATGGGTGGGTGGGGGCTACTACAGAGAAGGCTCAGCTTAGAGCAGGGTTGCCCAAACTTTTTGTAAGGAGGGCCAGATTTGGTGGCTGAGAATGTGTCAGGGGCCGACCCTGCCACCCCACCGCAAGCCCCACCCACTGACCCATAAGCCCCACGCACTGACCCCTTGCAACCCCACCCGCAGGAAGGAAGGCGGGGACCAAGAGAGGGAGGGAGGAAGGTGGAAACCAAGAGAGGAAGGAAGGAACGTGGGGAACAAGGAAGGGAGGGAGGGAGGTGGGGACCAAGGGAGGGAGGGAGGAAGGAAGGAAGGTGGGACCAAGGGAGGGAGGAAAGAAGGAAGGTGGGGACCAAAGGAAGCACAGGGAGCTGTGGCCATAGGTCGCCCCTTGGAAGAGGCAATCTGTGCGACCTTGCACCCCTCTTAAGCTTCCCAGCGGTGGCGACAGCTTGCCCACCAGCCCACCCCAAAGCTCCTTGGCAGTGGCAGAGGCCCGCTGGCCTGCCCACCCCCCACACATTCCCCTGTGGTGCCGGTGGCGGCAGACCACCCGTCCGGCCAAGCTTCCCAGCGGTGTCAGTGTTGGCAGAAGATTTTTTTTAAAAAAAAACATGGGGCGAAGGAGGGGGAGGGAGGGGCAGGCCAGGCAGCCGCGGGCCACTCAGAATGGCCTTACGGGCTGGATTTGGCCCCCGGACCGGACTTTGGGCAGGCCTGGCTTAGAGTTTCTACCACCCAAATTTCTTTAGATAACAAATGGAAAAAACAGTGAAGATAATAACCAAGAGGGTTTCGTTTGGGAAAAGATAATCTGTTGTATCCTAGTTTTCCAGATACCACTTACCTTTTTCATGTTCCCCTCTTCTGCAATTGCATTATTTTGCAATAAATATATAGATAAAATGGTATCTTTGATTCCCCATTTGTTGCTTCTGGGTAGGAAGTGGGGCAAGAGTAGATATTACTGGGGTAACAAAATATCAAGAGCCCTTGATTTGTTTTTCTGTTTTCTTTTGTTTTGGGGTTTGTTTGTTTGAAGAGTGAGGGCAAAGAGGAGATATTTCATTATTTCAGTGGATATGGCCTCTGCTGTAGTTGAAGAAGGAATTGGTTTGCCTGCCTTGCTCGACATTGTTGCATTGTTGTGGTGTTTTTTTATTTTGCTGCAGGGGATTGAAGAGGAAAGGTAGAGTGAGTTGATTTTCTGATACGGAATTATCATAGCGGCTAATCTGAAGGTGTATCAGAATAGTAATGTTTTCATTAACAACCCATGCTGTCTATTCAATTCTGAAACACACACATTTTCTCCTTCTCCTTTACAAACACACACAACTGAAAATACCAAATGTACTTGTGCTGACACAGAACCAATATACTGTACAAGCATTTTAGTGTGTGATAAAAGCATTTCCCCCTGTAGACATTCATGAATCAAATCTGTATTTCAAGATCCACAGCCCAAGGCAATTTGCCTGTCGCAGGAGTTTTCAGAGTTATGACTGTTTCTTGAAATGCATTCATCTCTCTTCATAAATTTGAGCTCTGCAGCTTTTGGCCTTCTGAGGACATTCAACTAGATGCCTCTTTGCAAACTATTTAACCTCCTCACACTGCCAAATTGTGGAAATCAATTTCTTCATTTTTATTGAATATGTTGTTCCTTATCCTTTAATGAGATTTGGGTGATTCACTTGTTAGGCCCAAAAGAACAAAACAGATGCATTACATATTTTAATAAACAACACAGAGGCCAAGAAGTTTTACCTTTTTTTTTTCTTTTTTTTTTGGCTGAATAGCTGGCAATGTGTAATCTGAAAAAAATGGATTCAAGGTTAAAGCAGACAAGCACAAACTGATTTATAGATCTAACCTAGCAGAACATGTCAGAGTCTGTCTCAGTTTGCACATAGGCTAAAGGACGCCAGCAGCTAAATATCCAAGGCACAGCAAAATATCCAAAAGGCAGATACCAGATCTAAAATTATGTAAGACCAAAGAGATGATTTTCCAAACTGGAGGAGATTTTAGGAGTTTGATAAGCTACATGCTGTAGAGGTTAGGCAATGCTAGACAGACCTGATGGACTTGTCTCCCCAAAATGTGAGTTTTTAAGGCTACGGTTTTGTTTTTGCTAAGTGCCCTCCTGCACAGCTTTCCACCCATCAGACATAACACTGCCTGCCTGCTCTGTGTGGCCACTTCCTGGAGGCTTCTCTTTTTACTGCTTGATTGTGAAGCATCCATCAGGCTGGCCCTGATTACATGGCAGGTGGTATTTGTTAACTCTTAACAAGCTGTACTGTCATAGACTAGGCTGCCTTCCTGTACCTGCTATCCTCCAGATGTTTTACACTGCAGCTCCCCACATTCCTGCCCATTGGCCATGTTGTTGGGGGATGGATGGGCATTGAAGTCCCAAGCATCTGGATGTTATCATGTTCACTGGGAAAACTAACTTCCCAATTGGAATGGAGACTACCTTGTTTGAGGAGTTGTTCTTTTTTGACATAGAAGTAATGCCTTATTGTACAGCTAACACAGTTAGTTTATCAGAGGGTTTCCAGGGGAAAAAGTCTATTCATCATAACTGTCCATCAATTCATTTGGATTATTTGCATCCAATTCAGTGCTGTCTTTGAGCATTCTCAGAGCAGTAAAATGAAAATTATACACCATAACATGAAATTTCCTATATAACACAAAAAAGTAATGGTAATATTTGAGCAATGGTTTATGAGGAAAGTTATGATTATGACACACAAATGCTATAATCCTGTTTACACTTACTGATTCAGGGGTATTTATTTCTGAGTAAATATAGGAATCTGCTGCAAATGAAGGGAGTGGAGGCACTTTGAACACAAGGAAGCTGTGTTTTCAAGATGAGCTGGGTATGCAAACATGAAAGTTTCCTCTTTATCATAGACTCATAGAGTTGGAAGAGACCTCAAGGGCCATCCAGTCCAACCCCCTTCCATGCAGGAACCCACCACTCCTCAAAGTACCCCTGACAGCTGGCCATCCAGCCTTTGCTAGAAAACCTCCAAAAGAGGCTCCACCAACCTCAGTGGCAGCATATTCTACTGCTGAACAGCTCTAACCATCAGGAAATTCTTCCTAATGTTCAAATGGCATCTCTCTTCCTGAAATTTGAAACCATTGCTCTGAGTCCTACTCTCTGAAGCCATGGAAAACAAGCCAGCCCCCTCTTCGACATGACATTCTTTCAGATATTTAAACATGGCTATCATATCCCCTCTCAGCCTTCTCTTTGTAAGACTAAACATTCCCAACTCCCTAAGCCACTCCTTGTAAGACATATGTTCCAGACCTTTAAGCATTTAGGTCGCCCTTTCTCTATGTCTTGTTACGTGTTATAAAGAGCATTTGGTTAGTGCTAAAAATGGCAGCCCACTGAGCCTGACATAGATACCGTATATGCAACATACATAACATGCAGGACAATATACCAGTGGTCATAATACTACAGTGGTCCGCCGCAAGTTCGCGGTTCCTGGTACAGTATATTGCAGGACCACAGTATATGAAAGGCAAGACCCCCTAGGGTAAGCTGCTTGGGCCTATTTGAGGCCTCTTGCATTTACCCCAGGATCACCAGAAACCCCTTCAGGGCCTCTGACAGGCCTGGGAAGCCTGTCGGAGGCCCATTCAGGGCAACGCCAGGCCTCAGGTAAGTGTAGGAGGCCCCAGAGAGCCCCCCAGTTCTGACCCAACCCAGCATCTGCCTATGGCGGATTTTCCATTATTGCGGGTTGGGTCGGGTCCCTAACCCCTGCGATAGGTGGGGGACTACTGTACATTCTGTCTCTTCTTCACATAAGGGACTGGTCGGGGCTATTATTTTATCAATTCATCAAGACTTCCATTGAATTGGATGGGTTTCACTTCTGCCTAAATATTCTTAGCGTGCTTTGAGCATTGATATAAAATAGGGGATCAAGAAGGCTAGTTTGGCCCCCCCCCCCGCCCACACACTTGAGTTATTAAAATTCAGCCAGAACTCAAAAGACAGGACATTCTGGGGCTCCAACTCTCGCGAGCTCCAGTCAGCCCGGTCAATGGCCATGTTGACTCGGAGCTTCTGGGAGTGCCTGTTTTGTGCACTGTTTTACATACTTTGTTTTCACCTTCCTCAAAGCAAAAGGCTGTATATGACTAATATGATGGTGAAGGTGAGCTCTACCAACACCAGGTGGTGCCTTTAGCACAGAGAACCGCCAGCCTGAGGTCCCTTCCAGAAGTCTATTTCTAATAATACTACAACTGATATTTAAGCCTTTAACAGCCAGATAAGATACAGCTCAAAAGAAACAAATTGGAGTAGCAGGAGTAGGGTTCAAATGAAAGATCCGAGTTTCCAAATATCCATGTGATGGAGTTGTGGATTGAGTTTGTTTTAACTACCACTGGAAAAACTGTAGTTTATCCAGAGATAAGCACCACAGATTCCTGAGGTAGTTTGTAATAAGGGACATCATTTCTAAACAGACAGTGCCCTCTGCTCCTTATGTTGCTTTGTCTTCAGCGACAAGGAAATAGAGTGTATGTGGCCGTAGCTTTGAAAGAGACAGATGAGTTTTATTGTTCAAATAATACCTGGCAATAAAATACTTAAAACTTGAAACATAAAACTTTTCTTTAGTTCGTGCCCCAGGGTGGATGTGATTTAAATCAAATAGAGCCAAATAATGATTTTAAATTTTAAAAATCTTTTTTTTAATTATGTAAACTTTAAAAAATCTATTTATACACACACGTGCACGACTACACCTGCATATATGTTCTCCAGCCTTCTAGGCAAGCCCACAAAATTTACTCACTCACACATGTTTCTTACCACCTTCCTAAGAAACTGGCAAATTTATGTGCAAAGTATTCGTGGTGGCTGCTGAGTATGGAAATGACCAATAATGATTCAGAGGCTGCTAGCCCTCTTTGCAGGCTAGGCTTGAAAACATTGTCTTCAGCTAGCTGCCCCGAGTAACTGTACCAAGAAAGGGGTTTTCTTCCCCTGCACCTGGCACAGGAACCAAGTATGGACAGTGGCACACTCACCTGGGCAGAATACCTTTGTCACCTGTGGTGAACAGGTGAGTTATTAAACACAAAGCTGGTGCAACAATACTGGATTGGATATTGCAGTGCTTGTGCAAAGCTCATGGTGTTTCAATAACCTTTATTGTCGTTATGTGCTGTCAAGTTGCTTCTGAGGTATTGCCTCTGTGGATTAGTCACCCCTCTAGTGGGAGGGAGTTCCAGAGTCTGGGCGCAGCAGACGAGAAGGCCCTCTCATGGATTCCCACAAGACGTATCTGTGAGGGTGGTGGGATGGAGAGAAAGGCCTCTCCTGATGACCTTAACACCTGAGTAGGTTCATACTGTGAGATTTGATCTTTGAGGTAGCTAGGACCTAGGCCGTACAGTGCTTTATAGGACAAGGTCAGCACCTTGAATTGTGCCCGATAGCTGATTGGTAGCCAGTGGAGCTGTTTTAATAGGGATGTAATGTAATCGCTGTACCCTGCCCCAGTCAGCAGTCTGGTTTGGACCCGTTGAAGTTTGTGACTTTTCATTGGTAGTCCCACATAGAGTGCATTACAGTAGTCTAGCCGGGATGTCAATAGGGCATGTGTGACTGTGGCCAAAGCTGGTTTCTCAAGAAAGGGGCGTAACTTGCATACTAGCCTTAATTGTGCAAATGCGCTCCTGGCTACAGCTGTGACCTGGGCATCCAAGCTCAAGGATGAGTCCAAGAGCATCCCCAAGCTGTGTACCTGAATTCTCAATTGGAGGGTGACCCCATCCAGTACAGGTTGCATCCCTATCCCCTGTTCTCCCTTTCGACTGACCAGGAGCACCTCTGTCTTGTCTAGGTTTAGTTTCATTTTGTTCATCCTCATCCAGTTCATTACTGCAGCTAAACACTCATGTAAAGTTGAGAGAGTAGCTTCTTTAGAATCCGGAGGTGACGAAAGGTAGAGCTGGGTATCATCGGCATACTGGTGGCACTTAACCCTAAAAGTCCTGATAATATCCCCCAGTGGTTTGATATAGATGTTAAATAACATAGGAGACAGAACAAAACCCAGGGGAACTCCACAGGTCAGCAGCCGTGGTGTTGAACATGAATCACCTAACAGCTCTTTCTGCGTTCTATCCTGCAGGAAGGACTGGAGCCACTTTAATGCAGTACCTCCAATTCCCATTTCAGGGAGATGAGTCAGGATGATGTCATGGTCTATAGTATCAAAAGCTGCTGAGAGGTCTAGTAAAACCAAATAGGACACAGATCCCCTACTATCCATTTCCCTGCGTAAGTCATCTACCAGTCAACCAGTGCTGTCTCAGTCCCATAGCCAGGCCTGAAGCCAGACTGAAACGGATCCAGGTAGTTTATCTCATCCAGAAACCTCTGGAGCCCCGAGGCCACAATCCGATCTAGGACTTTCCCTAAGAATGGGATATTCGACCTCTTTCAGTTCCAGTGATTAACAGCCCTGGTCACACATTTTCATTCTTCCTCTTTTCGTCCTGCTTTTGACATTTTTCATCATTTCGGACTTTTCCTGTGAGTCTTGCCATCTTATTACATGCTCTTAGAGAAAGTTGAACCCTAATACAGCACCTATAGATTTGTCTTTCTAGCAGCCAATGCCTCTGTAAATCCTTCCTCGGCAACCACATTTTTAATCCATAACCTCTCAAATTGTAAAGAAATAGAGGTAATATGTATGTTTTCTTCCCCTCACACACATACACAAAATGAATTTGTGTATTTGAGATAATCTGGAAATTTTACTTTAAGGTTTTTTTGTGTGCAATTATTTTAACATGGAATGCCAGCATAGCATTCCCTAAAATTTTGATCCTGCTGGTATTGTTTATGCCATTTTTGGGGGGTAGTATTAAATGCAGTTATACTCCAGACACATACTAGGTTTAATTTTATTCATGTAAAACACTGCAAGCAGTCACTCAGACATTTAGAATTACATAGTTTTGATTCATCTCATTTTTCTACTTTCATAAGTCCTTGTTTTATTTAAGATAATTAGGCTTGTTGGGATAAGTGTTGCCAGCTGTTATCAGAGAATGGAAACAATATTCAGGATTCTGACACAACACAGAAGAACAAGAGAACAACATAATACCACAGATTACCTGATAGCAAGGAGCTATTAAAATGAAACCCGAAAACAAAAGTATTTAGTTTTAAATGACTGTATAATTTATTTGTATAAATTACTATATATTTTATTTCCCAGTTCTAATGGAAAATCTACAAGGTGAATTACACTTTCATTTAAAAGCAGTACCACTGAGAATGGGTGTTTTACTTGTGCTTTTGTTTTAATAGTTTTATATTGCATTTTAATCATTCACTCTATCAGGACTTGCCCTATGCTGCCCTCCCCAAGCCATCCGAGCACCTAATTTTACCCGCCAAAACTGGGAAACTTATTGACTCGAGTATAAGCCAAGGGTGTTTTTTTCCAACCAAATATAAGGGCTGAAAAACTCAGCTAATACTCAAGTGTGGACAGATAGATAGATAGATAGATAGATAGATAGATAGATAGATAGATAGA
>JAHTLZ010000265.1:261590-357834 GCA_023846285.1 Phrynocephalus versicolor | reverse complement strand
AATAATAATAATAATAATAATAATAATAATAATAATAATAATAATAACTTTATTTTTATGCCGCCTTTCTCCCCAAAGGGACTAAATATTTATAAATTATAAATTTATAAATAAACATAAATTATACATTTATAAACATTTATAAATATATTTATAAATTATTTATTTATTTATTCATTCATTCATTCATTCACTGCATTTATTACATTTTTCATCCCACCCATCTGGCCAAAACATCACTCTGGGTGGCTAACAATCAATCAAGCAAGAAACAAGACCAAAATACAACAAAAATCCAATATAATATATAAAAATGAACATAAAGAATATTTTTAGGAAAAAATGGAAAATTTCCCTGAAAAATATTTTAGGGGGAAGGGGCTATTGTGGCCTCAGCAACATTGCTGTACATCTGGATTCCTACCTCAAAGGATGGGTCACTAAAGAGGGTAAGGAGTCCTTCTCAGTTTAAGCACTCTATTTTTGTAAGACTTTGGGGGGATTTCAGGAGTAAGTGAAGCCTTCTGATGTCCAGGGATGGGCTTATATGCCATCCAAACTTCTGCAGGTTGCCCACGTTTGGAACAGAGGAACTAAGCTCCAAATTGGGAACTAAGGAACATCAGGAAAAACTTCCTAACTGTTAGAGCAGTAAGGCAAAGGACCCACTTACCACAAGAGGTGGTGGGTTTTTCAGCATTAGAGGCATTCAAAAGAAATTCAGACAACCACCTGGTGCATATCATTTGATTTGTATTCCTGCCTCAACCCAGGGGTTGGACTTGATGGTCTTATAGGCCCCCTCCAACTTCACTGTCTTACGATTCTAAGCTAGTGTCTGCAACCAAACACATTTGGAAACCAGGCTGAGATCGATCTAAATAATCAATGCCACATAAAAACTGATGTTTTCATTGATAGACCTAAGCGAAGCAATACAATTGCTTCAAACGGTTCAGGTCCTTTACTTTTGATCTTGACCATGCTTCTTTTTTCTACACCAGGGAGTTCATAATTATTTTTTCTTGGATACTTCTGCTACCCAAGAACAGCTCTTTCGCTATCGTAATGCGGCAGAAACAGCCCACAGTGAACTTGCTGCACTCACAGTGAAGTATGAGTGTGCCCAGGCCGAGGTAAGAATCAGCCGTCTTTTTTCCCCATTAAAACATTGAAGTAACCAATAGGCTATGCTTACTGATTGGTAGAAGCTGTTGAATGTTCTATTTGAAAGTCACATCTTCAGTAAAGTTATGCACCATGGACCTTAGCTATTAACAGCTGGGATATAAATCTTTTTTTTTTAAATTACAGTATGTTGCCTTTTTCCTTAAAAAGGAACCAAGGCAACAATCAAACAACAGCAATAGGTGTGTCACTAAGGGCCTTTTCACACAACCCCTAAGATCCGCTGGCCACTTAAACTCGGACCAGAGATCTTGGGGGTTCGTTGCTCTTCCTGCGTCCCCACCCCTCCACACTTCCTTGCTCCTGTCTGCGTGAGGGGAGGGAGGAAAAAAGAGAGGAAAAAATGCAGGCTCACCTCCGAAGCCACCCGGAGCCCTGTCGTTGTCCTGATTCCTTCTCTTCTGTTTGTTTTTTTTGCCTCCCGCCAAGGGGCGGGAGGCAAAAAAACCAAACAGAAGCAAGGAGAGCCCTGCACTCACCAGATTAAATCCGGACCTGGGGATTTTCACCCTCCTAGGGCAGGTACAAGAAAAGTGCACTGGGACATGCTTAGGTGGCCGTGGTCGCACTTAATTTCCTGCAAACTCCGGAGCTGGTAGGGAAACAATTGTAAGCTCCGGAGCTGGCAACCATTTGCTGCAGAGTTTAGGGGTCATGTACAAATACCCTAGTTCAGTTAAAGTGCATGAAATACCAGTACTGGAGCTATGTACTGAGCTATATAGCTCAAAAACCATATATACTATCAGTATAAATGTTATTTGTCATATGCAGCTGTAATGTCTTATTCCAAAATGTTGCTTTTTGGGAGATTAAGTGCCTATGAAAGTAATTCCTTGAGTCTTGAATGGTGAATCACAAATGCATGTGTTGTTGCCTTGCCAGTACAGTGGTACCTTGTATAAAAGAATTAATTCATTCCAAATTTATTTTATTTATTTATTTATTTAGTTTGTATGCCGCCCACTACCCAAATGAAATTGTGTTAAACAAATTTTCCTTTAATCAAATTTCCCATAGGAATGCATTGAAAATGGAGTAATCCCATTTTTACGTTGTGCGGATTTTCCCCATAGACGATTATGTTAAGCAAATTTCCCCTATCTCCGGAATTTTTATGTTGTACAAATTTTATGTTATACAAACTGTTTGTTATACAAGGGTCCACTGTATTTTGATCTTTTTATTTAAGTTTGAAGTCAAAAGTGTTTTTTAATTGCCTTTTAGCATGTTAATGTAGTTCTCACTATTTTGAAGAAAAAATGTAACATTTCAATATAGTGTTCAGCAAGGCATCCAGACCCCACCCCTACCCAATATAAGAACATAACGACTGCAATACTTTATTCAGTTTCCTGAAAAAAGTCCCGTTGAACACAATTGTATGAACTGAAGAACAGATGTGCATGATGCTTCACTAAAAGGGTGCAATTCTCTACTCATTGGAATAAGTCTTATTAGAGTTACTGGACTGTAGATTGTGAGGCTTGGGTTTGGAACCCAGATACTTTATATCTAAATGCTATATTGAAATTAGGGAAATTGGGCTTAAGATTTATAATACTAAACCTACTTGGAGTCTTCCTTGTACATCAGTTTTAGTGATGTCAGCTGAACGCATTTCTATGCATTGTCAGAATTCTATTACAATTTAGATTGCGCCTAAGAATTCTTGGTAATTCATTTTCTGCAGTGGTTCACAAACTGTGCAGTACGGGACCCCAGGTGCTGCCAAACGCAACGGGGGACCACGGAATCCAAAGAAGTACTACTCAGGCCCGGCTCCCCCCCCCCCCGCCGCCGCCTCCACTTCTCCTCCCTTTCACCCAAAGTATTATATTAGGGGAGCTGCAGCCAGTGGCTTGCAAGTCAAGGAACCCATGAGTCAAGAACGTTTGGGAACCATTGTGTTTCTGGGATTTTCATTTGGCTGGGACTCTATCTAAATAAATGTCAAGCAAATTAAGATACCTAAAAGCATTTAGTTGCTTGAGAATGGGGAGTTAAGATTTTAATAGGATGTTCAGTCCTATTGATTCCAATGCAATGGAAAATGGATAGCTTTAAAACAATAGGATTGGATGGCTGGTTTTACAGGCTCAGCTTTCCCTATGATTTTTTTCTGGAAAAAAAAGGGCGAACTGAGAGAAAAGGGGTTAAGGGAAGTTCCAGGAGTGTCTGTTCATATTAACAGCAGGTTGAAGGGCCTTTTTGCAGTATTTAACAACATAATAACTATTTTAAAATATTCTGATGTAGACGTTTAGATATTTGTAGTTTTTGTTTTATTTTCTTGAAAGGATGTCAAGGACCATGTCTGATGAACCCCCTCCAGTGTTTGCTCTTTAACTGGGATGCTATTACAAAAAAAGCCCTGATATTAAGTAACTGTTTCTGCTTATGTGTTGGGCTCACATAGAGTGTGGCCTCTAAAGATCTTACATTTTGTATAGGTCATTGGTCCTTAACCTATGGAAACTCAGGGGCTCTTGGGCTTCAGCTCCCCAAAATCTCCTCCAGCACAGCTAATACCAGGGATGGGGACTCATGAGTCACAACTCACTGTTGAGTCCAACTCAGGTCCTTCCAACAACTCAACTTGGACTTGACTTGTGGGTTTGGGGGGTATACTTGAACTTGCCTTGAAACTTGGAACCATTTTTCCAAGTTGCATTTGAAGTTCTAATGGGATGGACTTACCTACCACCCCTAAGAGGCAGCAGGCCTGGCTTCCCTTCCAGGAACTGGCTGCTACCTCCTTCCACGCACCCACTCTTCAGCTGATACACCAGTGCATGCACAAAGACAGGGGCCGGATCTGGGAAGGGAAGTTGGACTACTGTCACTGAGTATGTGCTGGCTTTCATTGACTGGCAGTTGCACCGTCAGGGTCCTGAATCCCAAACCTGGGGTGGGGATGGGAGCAGAGCAAAAGAACTTGAGCCTTGGGAGCCTGGGACTCAGACCCAAGGACTTAGATTCAGACTTGGGACTTGGTCCCAAAGACTTGCCAACATCCCTGCCTAGAAGTGAAAACTTCTGGAAGTTGCAGTCCAAGAATATCTGGGCTACTGCAGGTTTCAATAAATATGAAAAAGGCTCATAGTTCAGGTGACCTAGAAAATGAAGCTTAGTAATAAGGACTCAGACAGAGTCTATCTAATATAAGAAACTCCTTGTATAAACAACATGCTGATTCAAACTGGTGGCTATCTAGTTTAATATTGCTCACCTTTCTAGACAGCAGTGCACCCTGGTTTTAGGCAGTATCACTTAAGGAATGGAATTCTGTGGAATGTTGGAAACGTTTCCATCCCTGGAATTACAATAGGACTCCTTTATCTGCTGGTTCCAAGCCTCCATTCCCAGATGCTGCAAAGCATTCATTATAGTGGATGCTATTTTACTAGCAAAAGCTACATATAGCATGATATCTGGCTCCCTCTAGCAGCCAGTTCTGGTATGTTCCCTCTTTAGAAATATATATTCCTAGGATTTTTCTTTTAATAATTTTAATATTTTTGGGCTGGATAATTGAATCACGGATCCAGCAGATAAAGGGGTCCTAAAAGGTGCTCCTTGCATTTGCATGCTAGTAATGTCCGACTCTAGAGGTGGTGCCCATCTCTGTTTTTAAGCCAAAGAGCCTTTTTTAAAAAAATATTTACAAAAGGAAAAGCCAAAGAGCCAGTGTTGTGTAAGTCTGTGGCCATGTAGCTGGCATAGCTAAATACATTTCTGCACACGGAACACTGTTTATCTTCCCACTTTTTATGGCAGTATCTATTTATCTACTTGCATTTACATGGTTTCAAACTGCTAGGTTGGCAGGAGCTGGGGTTAACAGTGGGAGCTCACTCCGCTGCATGGCACCCAGGGTTCGAACCGCTGAGCTGACGACTTTGTAGCCAACAGTTTCAGCACTGTAGCCCTCAAAACCACCATGCCCTAAGGAGGCCTTAATGTAGTTCAAAATGTATTGAGTTTTTTAATTTTCCAAAACGCACCTGAATTATATGATCTATCTCTGTTCTTAGCTACTAGATCTTAAATCCAAAATGGCCTGTAAAGAAGTCTCTATTGAGGAGCTGAAGGCTGAAATTGGAGGCTTTAAAGAGAATGATGCTAGGCAATCTTCTCTACTTTTCTCTGTGCAAAGTCGACTCCAGGAGATGGAGAAGGAATGCAATACAATAGCCATTGCTAAAAAACAAGCCGAGATAAAAGCACATGCCCTCCTTCAGGAGAATTCAGAACTAAAGGAGAAAATCCACAGACAAGAAGATCAGATCAGGTAAGGGTATTAGATAAACTGGCATAATTGAAATAATTGCCTAGAGCAATATAAATTAGGTACTGCATCTGTTGTGGCTGCTAAAAAGAGAGTTGCTTCGATTCAGATGGTGAACCACTGTCTCTTACGAGAAAATTGTTAGAAAAAGAATGTTGGTATTTCCTATTGAATGTTTAGTCTCTTTGGTCAAGATAAGTATTGCTGAGGGTGGTAGGGATGGAGCAGAAGAATAATGAATATTAAAAGGCTTAATGATGGATTTTGGCAAAATATTTTATGATTTTATACTTCATATTTATGGAAATAATTTTGCTACTCTTGGTATATGGGAGGCCATCTTAAGCCTCCAGAATAACATAGACTAGTCATCTTGCTGAATAAAATAAACATGGCAATGGATTTCAATCTACTGAATCAGGATTCAGTAACATCTTTAAGGGGCCACTGAAGGCACTATATCAAGTTATTAGCCTATATTGATTTTGAATTTTACAATTAGACCAGAGATCTACAGTATTTTTCACCCCATAAGACCCCCCCCCAACAATAAGAATAAATGTCTGTGCGCCTTATGGGGTGAATGAATGTCCACCGGGAACCTCCAGAGCGCCTGCTGCGGAGGCCTCCACCCCACTCACCCTGTGCAGGTCCCAGCCGTAGCTGCAACTCCTGTGGAGGCTTCCCGCCTATCTATTTTTAAATAATTGCCTTGCATGATTGATTTGTTCCATATAATAGGAGATAGAGAGTAGTCACTCTAGCTGCAGCTCTATGGTCATCATGTGGGTGGGTGTAGCCCATTTCTCATCTCTATGATCTCCAATTGGGCTGCTTTCTCTCATTTTCCTATTATATGGAACAAACCAATCATGCAAGGTGATTTTTAAAAAAACAGCCTGGCCAGGAAGACTCCACGAGGATTGCAGCTGGAGCTAGGACCTGCACCGGGTCTGGAGGTCTCTGCAAGGGCCAGAGGCTGTCTCGCATGGAGACCTGGGCGGGGGGAAGGCTTGTCTTTGCATTTTACTCTCCAGCCATGCCTCTCGGGGCCTCCCAAGAGCACCATGGCTGGAGAGTAAACTGGGTTGGAGATGGACCAGGACTGCAGTATGTATGTGTGAATACATACCTCTAAAAACTAGGTGCATCCTATGGTCCAGTGCATCTTATGGGGCGAAAAATACGGGTATGTCTTTTTGTTGTTTAGATATTAGCAAATACAGTGTTACCTTGTATGTTAAGCAAATTTTCCTTTATGCAAATTTCCCATAGGAATGCATTGAAAACGGAGTAATCCCTAATCGCGACCATTTTTATGTTGTACGGATTCACCCCATAGGCGATTCTGTTAAGCAAATTTCCCCTATCTCCGGAATTTTTAATGCTGTACAGATTTTATATTATACAAACCGTATGTTATACGAGGGTCCACTGTATCCTGTTTCTGCAGTGTATCTAAGGAAATAAGAGACAAACATCATGTGGAATTGCAGATTGAACCACAATACATTAAACTACTACACTTTTGTCTTTGGATAGTTTATTTATTTTACAGTGGTACCTTGTATAAAGGAATTAATTTGTTCCAAATAAAATTATGTTAAGCAAATTTTCCTTTATACAAATTCCCATAGGAATAAATTGAAAATGGAGTGATCCCATTTTTATGTTGTACAGATTCACCCCATAGGCGATTATGTTAAGCAAATATTCCCTATCTCCGGAATTTTTTATGTTGTACAAATTTTATGTTATACAAGCTGTTTGTTATATAAGGGTCCACTGTAGTTAGTTATTAGACTTTTATACTGCCCATCTGGTTGCCATTGCTGTGAACACTGATGTGAAAAATCTTCTCTTTCTTCTGCTTCCATCCTATTACTTATAGATTTTGTTTGGTTTGGTTTGTATTCTATTAGGAAACATGTCAGTGAGTCTAAAGAGAGCAAGACACAAGCCTCTCAGGCTAGAAGGGAACACAGTGACTTCATTGAACATCTTTGCCATTTCTTCGATATGGACATAGGAGAGAAAGAAGAGCCACAGGAGATTCTGCTCTCAAAGGTTTGTGATTACAGAAAGATGTAATAGGAGGACCAATCATTTATGTCAGGCCTGCCTAACAGGTAGACCACGGGCTACTGGTAGCCTGCGAAGGGTTCAAAAGTAGCCCGCTGGCCATTAATTTAAAAAAGTGAGGGGATAAGTTCTCCACCCTTCCCCCATCCCAGGGACCACCACTGCCCCAGCAAAGTTCTGGGTCTGACAGCCCACTATCTCAGTTGAGCGGGGAAGTTCAAGGGCTGTGGCACATTGAAATCTGTTCCCTCCAGAACAGATTAATTGGTTTTCAATGCATTCCTATGGGAAACTGCTGCTCTACTTACAAAAGTTTTTACTTATGAGCATGTGCTCAGAACGGATAAAATCCATAAGTAGAGGTTTTAGTGTAGTAACCCTCAGGCACTTTGGGCCGGAAAAAGTCGTCTTTGGCCTGTTCAAAGTTGAACAGCCCTGATTTATGTGTATATGACAACACACAGTTCTACCTTTACCGCATTTTATACAATTGACTTAAGCAGGCAGCGAGAAAGAGTGACACATGGAGGTTTGCAGAAGAAGGAAGTCTGAATTCCCAAGTCGACTGTGTCTCAAGCCCTCTTTCCTAGTTATACTGGCATAGAACAAGCAGCATAACCTTTGGAGAGGAATTGCCTTCAAGTTAAGAAATTGCCATAGACATCGTCTGTCACATATTGAATTATGGGACTCAGCATGCAACTGCTCATATCTATAGTGATTTCCTAACTTGGAGCAATTTGCCTCCAGAAGGAATGCCATTTGTGCAATTATTCAAGAGGATTTGGGGCAATAATGCAGATGTCCCGTCCCATAGCAAAAAAGCACAATGTGTCACAACTGCTGTCATTCTGAAAAATAGGGAAGGAATTAAAGAGAAAAGATTGTACATGCCTCCCAGTCCATATTGAAAGGTGCAACACTGGCCCACTTCCAATGATCTCCTGTCATCTAAAACATGGTGATCATGAATGCACCTTCATGAGTTTGTGGCTAACGAGATCGCCTTGCCTTCTCCACTTCCTTTACACACATTTATTAATTAGCTGCTGTTGTAATAGGCTGACAACAAATAAACAGAAAATAGGAACAAAGAGTCTAAGTTTTCTAGATAGTGGCTTTACTTGATCCAAGTAATTTGATCTGAGAAAACCATAAGTCAAACCATTATGTTTTTTTACAGTAAAGAACAAGGATCACGATGGAGACGTTAAGCAGCAAGACTGTGTTCTGTCCTTCAAACAATGCTCATTGCTTTGAAGGATTGATCACTAAGTTATTGTCTCTTGCAGCTGCACATTGATGGGGCACAGTCCTGTTAGGATTTTACTCCAGAGCAAATGAAATTATATAAATCATAACAGCAAATAGGATTTAATTAACTGGGGGCTAGTTGCTTGCCTGGTTATGCAGCCAGGTTTGCAACCAGCACATAAGCCACACTTTGTTAATTAGCTGCAGCTTGCCACTGGGATGTAAGTGATTTCACTTACTCTTGAGTAGACTCCCATCAGAATTCATTTGATACTAGTCTTTGGATGAAAGAGGCATTCTGCTCTTTGGAGGTGCTTCCAAGTGTCCTGAAGGTCTATTTGACCAATAACCAGAATTTTATTTACTACAATCCTGACTAATGAAGCATTTGTTTATCGCCTTTCTGCCCTCCAGGGCTCCCAGATTGTGGAGAATAGGAGAAAACACAACAGCAAGAGCAAGATGTTGGCATACAAATGAGCAATAATTTCTTCTTGCTCATTAAAATCTGAAAAAAGCCATTGTCTACACCAAGCATAGCTCTGCATGAGTTAATGGGGTTGTTGATTCCTTTGTGCTTCTGAAATAAAAGACTTCCTAATGTTCCCTAGGGTGAGACATAAGAAGCCAAAAAGTATAGGGGAGTTTCAGCACACGGGAAGACATGGAGAGAGCGAGAGCAAAAATGAAGGATTAGCAGCATCATTGCAGAAAAGAAAATTCCATTCATCTTTGCCTGCATGCCCAGAAAAATTAAAGCACACAAAATCCCCATTGTCGGAATTTGCGAAGCATTAAGAAAGGAACCAGTGTGTCTCCTGAACTTCAGAGATTATCTAGAAAATATAGCCAAGCATTCTAATGAATTAACTTGCCAGAATACTAGGTTTCTAACAGTTTTGTGCAAGAGATGCTTGACTCTTGTGATTTCTGTCATGCTTCTCTGTGAAGTTAACATCAGAAATGACATTAGTTGTATAACTCAAGCTTTTGTTCCAAATGTATTGAAGAAGCTGTGGATACAGTAATACCTTGGTTACGAGCATGATCTCTCCTGGAAAGATGCTTGTAAACCAAAGCACTCATATATCAAAGCAAATTTCCCCATCAGAAATAATGGAAACTCAGATGATTCATTCTAACTACATACTGTGCACACAAAATGCCAAAACTCACAAAAGAAGTTGGCTAGAAGTCCACGTCCACACCATAGTTTAGGTACCTGGCTGCGGATCTGCTCTGCTTGGGACTAACAACAGGATTTTACTCTGTGTTTTTGATGTGACAATAATAAAATGCAATTTGTAGCCATATACATATTTATTTATGTTTATAGCTAATTTATAGCCATATATTTATTCATATTCTTACCTGCCCCATGATTAGAAATAAGAAAGGATACTGAAAACAAACTACACAATAATATAAATATAAAGAAGAATAAACCAAACTCCTAAACTGCAACCTCCTTTGAAAACCTTCCTGGCTGGTGCAAGGGAGACCTCCCTTCCTCTCTCCTTCATCTGCTTTTGAGGCTTGCCTGAGATGGAACATTCCAGACAATCCCCCCACAATCCATCAGGGAGAGAGAGAGAGAGAGAGAGAGACCATTGGCTCACTTGTGATCATGTGACCTGCTTTAGTGCAAGACATTGCCCATTGACCACAGCAAAATTTAGAAGAAATGTTTGCTCATCTTGTACACTCGTACACCAAGGCACTCGTAAAACATGATATTGCTGTTTTTGTAGTCATACTGTATGATCACTTCCCTAGTTGGATTATTATTATTTATATAATGGTCTAAACCAGTGATTCACAACTTTGGGTCCCCAGATGTGCTTGGACAAACACTCCCAGAAACCCTTACCACTCGCTGTGTGAGATAGGATTTCTTTGAAGTTTGGTCCAAGAACATCTGAAGACCCAAGGTTGGGAACCACTGGTACTAGTCTAGTTCATAGTCCCATCTAGATTCAGTAGGTGGATGATGTCAGCTGTTATGTAAATCCCACTGATTTTATGGGTCTACTCTACTTCGTATTAGCTTTTGTATTCAAATCAGTATATTTTATTTATTTATTTATTTCTTAGATTTATATACTGCACTGTCTAGCCCATAGGCTATTCTGTATTGTATCTTACTTTCACAAGATGGTCCAGAATAAAAAATGGCCATGCTGGCTAGAACTGCAGACATTGCAGTCTAGTAATATCAAGAGAGCTGCGCTTTGTACAGCCTGCTTTAGAATCTAAAAGTTAGAGTTTAATCAGAGGGAACAAAGATGCCTTATTCCTTATGCCTTTGGAACTGACTGTGGTATATCTCCATAAGGTACAGCTCTCATTAAACTATTTTTTGCATTCAAAACTGAAAGACTATGGCATAGGCCAGGAGAACAAGAGAATTCTAAAACTATAATTTGATTAGCTGTAATGGCTGTAGTGCAAATCTAGAGTGAATTATTTCTGGATCATAAATTGCTAAAATATTGCTAAAATTACTTAATTTTAATTGAATGTTTGCTTAACTTGTCTGCAAGTATCAATGGGATCTGAGGAAGCTTAACCATTCCTGTGTCTTTAGGATTGAACTACACTTAGACCCTCGGCTCTAATTAGGGAGAACAATTACAATGTGATAAGCAAAAGATGTCAGTGTAAAGAAACAGATATGTTGATAGAAGAAGAAACAGTATTAAAATGCCTGTTTTAACTAATTACAGTATACACTTATGCTTTCAGATTGGTGACATGCTTAAAGAAAATACAGTACTAAAAGGCCAAATTGGAGCATTAAAAGAGAATGCAAGTGTTCATGAGATGGAATCAAAAGCTAATAGGGAAACCATCACACGGCTCGTGTCAGAATTAAGCAAAGAACAAGGGAAAGCAGTGGCCTCTTCTCAGGACATGGAAAAACTAAGACATGTAAGTCCTTTTGATGTGCTCGTCCTGTGATTTCTGCTTAGTATACAAAAAGGATGGTTATGGGATGTCACGATTTTTTTTAACACAACTCCAACAATTCACTAGCATTTCCCTATGCTACAATTTTGTAATCTGTAACCAAAAAAATCCAAGGGGGATCTTAGAGGGGCTGGTAGTGTTTTGAGAGATGCCCTGTGCAGAGCTAAACTAACAGGGACTTCCAGTCCCCTAATCCCTTGCAGCTCCCAAAGTGCTCGGCCACTCTCATCAATTTTCTGCTTCTCCAGACTTTTTCAGCCTAATGGCATTCACTGCACAGTATATGCACAGAATGCATATACTGAGACTCTTCTGAGGAGTTGGATCTAGTTTTGGTGTGTGTGTGTTGTGTCGTTATAGTCGTGACCGACTCTCCGTGACCCCATGCCCATGGAGTTTTCTTGGCAGGAATACTGGAGTGGTTTGCAGGTTCCTACTCCAGGCACCTAGAGCACCTGGTGTTCCCTGGTGGTCTCCCATCCAAGTACTAACCAGGGACGACCCTGCTTAGCTTACGAAATCAGGCAAGATTGGATGTGCTTAGGGCATCTAGGCAGCTTTCTAGTTTTGGTACACATACCAAAATTATGGCTGGGGAAATTCCTGATGAATTCTTAGCACTATAGTAAAAAAAATACACAAAATGATGGAGATCCAAGATCTGATATTTATTTGATTTATATACCATACCATCTGTCTTAAGGTTGAGCTGTGGTCCAAAACATCTGGAGGGACAAATGTTCCCTACCTTGCTGTAAAATTTAGACAGACAGCATGTAAGGCATCTCACCATGCACCCATCATCCCAGGGAAATCTCTGGATTCTAATTGCTGTGATGCTGGGCACACTAGCACCTTGTGTGCATCTTGGGAACTCACCGATACCATCCTGCTCTGCGCTACCTGCCAGTGTGCCCTATTTAAGCATGATTCAGTCAGTTATCTGCCATGAAAGTCCCTTGGATAAACAATGTGGGATAGCCCCCCTTTTATCAGTCAGTAAGGGGATATTGGCCCTGAAGTGACCAACTCAGCCGCACTAGATCCAGGGTGGGAGGGCAGAATGCTGAAAAGAGAACTGGCAGGAGGCAGTCAAGTCCAGTAACTACTCTGCATGTCCCGTCCTCAGTACAGTGTTGTGAAAGAACTGATTAGTGCCCACACCTGCCCATCTCCATTTGAAAAGGCCAGGCAAATAGCACCCAGTAAAGACTGTTTCGGTGTCAGTGGAGTTGTACATTCTCTCCGTCCTGTGATCTTTGCAGATGTATGTGGTGGGTATACATGAAAGGATCTTCTCTGTTGCTGCTTCCAATCTTTGGAACTCCCTCCCACAGGAGGCTAGGCTGGCCCCATATTTGCTTCTTTCCACAAGCAGTCGAATGCCTTTTTCTTCAGGCAAGCTTTCCCTGCATGACTGGGTGCCTGAGTGAGATTTTAAATGGCTTATTTTACCTTACTGCTTTGAATGTGTTTTGGCACTCCTCGTGTTTTTTTTAATCTGGCATTTGTTTGATCCTTTTCAATATTCGTATACTCACTGTCGTTGGCTTAAATACAGTATTATCTTTTAAAGGTGTCAGCCACCTTGGGTCTTTTGAAGGAAAAAGGCGAAATAAATAAATTTAAAATAGACTGTTAAACTTTTCTTTTCAGTTTTAAAAGAAAAGTTGTTTTGCAGCAGATATGCTGGCAGACTGTGTGATTTGCTGAAGAGCATAAGGCTATTTCCATGCCTTTCGTGTCCTCAAGTTGATTGCATGCTTGTAAATCTAGCAGCCAGGAAGTCTTGACATTTTGGTTTGTTCATTGTTCACTCTGAGGTCTCAGCAGGGTTGGGCCTTGGGGCTGGAACCTTACCCAGAGATTCAAGAAAAGGTTTCCGCCCCTCCAGCCTAAGGCAACAAAAACAAACAAACTCTGACCCATTTTGTGGAAGTGGGAATATCGCTTCCATTTGCCCTATTAAGGTTATACTGAATTAATCTCTGGTTTTGCTATCCCTATATAGAATGTTATGTACTAAATCAAGTACAGTGGACCCTTGTATAACAAACAGTTTGTACTGTATAATGTAAAATTTGTACAACATAAAAAATTCCAGAGATAGGGGAAATTTGCTTAACATAATTGCCTATGGGGCGAATCTGTACAACATAAAAATGGGATTACTCTGTTTTCAATGCATTCCTATGGGAAATTTGTATAAAGGAAAATTTGCTTAACATAATTTCATTTGGAACAAATTAATTCCTTTATACAAGGTACCACTGTAGTTTTGTGTTATTGACAACCCCTTTTCCTCTTTCATTTCTAGTTTAGGGGCAAAACCTAAGTCCAGGCTTCATGCATGTAAGCTTAAAGTATACCTACCACTGAGGAGGGGCTTGCGTGCATCTGTTTGTACCATTAATTTAACTCTTCATATTTTTTTCAGCAAAATGTTATTCACAGAAGAATTTTGAAATAAGGGATGGGATTTAAAATGGAGAAAAAGTTTTAAAGGTCTTGCTTTTTATGTAGAAGAATGAACTAAGCATTACATGCCCGGTGTGTAAAGAGCTATGCATGTCTGACTAAGAATAATTAATTTAGGTTGTAAACAGAAATGTGTGTCAGAAAAAAAAGAAGATTGAAATGTATTGCTCGTTATGTAAGACTACTGGTTGGTTTATAGTTATAGAGAGTGCTATAGAAAATGTAGCCAAATTTCAATTAAGCTGAAATTTGGCATAAACAGGAAACTTAGTCTTGGGCATAAAACTGGAAGCTCTTTTTTGGAAGGAGTTAATAAAATCACACATTTGTAAGACTGGAGGGATCCTGAAAAGAATTCAGCCCAGCCCCCTTTCACAGCAAGAAGTCTATCACTAATGCATCCCTGGCAGATGACCATCCTAATTCAGTTTAAAAACCTCAAGTGAAGGAGGTCCCACTAGCCGCCCTCCAGATAGTTGTTTAGCCAAAATCTCCTCTCATTTGGCTTCTGCCTTCTGGCTACAGAAAACATGTTTGCTCCATCTTCAGTGTCACAGCCCTTCAAATACAGTACTGCAGTAGAAGATGCTAATGTTATCATTTCTCATGTTTAGGCTAAAACAACATAGCTCTTTTAACCGTTTCCTTCCTGGCTCCATTTCCAGACTTTTAACCATCTTGACTGCCTTCCCCTGGACACGTTCCAGCTTATCAACATCCTTCTTAAACTGTGATGCTCAGAACAAAACACTTGTTCTAGCTGAACCAAATTAGAATAGAATTCTTTTCCTTTACTTTATCTGGACACTATGCAGAGTCTGTTGATGCAGCCCAGTATCACATTCGGTTTTTAAAATCTGTTTATTTACAGTATTTTGGCCAGTGCATCACATTTGCTCAGGAGCCAAGAATAGAATGGTCCTCTGAGCCTTGAAACAGCATCCCTGGCCAGATGTATTTTATTTCTTCAGACCGTAAAAAAAAAGAAGGGAAAAAAAGCCTGTAGTCTAGTCTGATTCCCTCTGCAGCTAATGTCTGCCAAGATTTGCCTTGAAAACCACCAAACTGGATCATGCCGTAGCCTTCGGTTAACTTTCATATACTGTGTGGTTGCTTTAGGAAATGTTTTATAATTTATTTTGATCTGAACCCATTTTCCTGTCAGCTCTACTGCTTATTCATCTTCCAGTAACCTAATAAACAGTGTTGTTGATTGTTTTCCTCCAGACTTTCCAAATGTTTGAAAACCTCTTTCAAGCCCCTCTTTGTATAACAATTCCTTCAGACATCTTATCATCTGACTTGTTTTATAAATTCTTCTACTTCAACATTCATTTTGAATTAAGGTTCCAAGAACTGAATGAAATATGTACCACTGAAGGAAACTAACATAATCTGAGTTGTTGTTTTGCTCTCATTAAATCCATGCTGGATGCTTGTAATCATTCTGCTTTCTTTTAGGTATTTCAAATAAGTAGCATCTCAACTAGTTTCCTCATAATATTTTGTACATTCTTTATTTGTCCCCGATTGTCCTAGTACTGAGGATTTATTCATACATTATGATTCATTTTCAAGAATGATAGAGGAAGAGACCTGTACCTTTAATAGTGACGGAGTAGTGTGTATATCTTACATTCACCAACATATGTGAAGTATACATTATTTCCTTTATATGGATCCACACACATTGTTTTTGCTTCTCTAGCACAGCAGATATAATACTGAGTGCAATCTTTGTAATGTTAATGCAGTATGTGTATGGGAAAATACGTACAGTACAAGGAAAAAGATCCTAATCATAATGGATTTCCCATATATATTTGGTTCCCTATCCAGAATTACTGGAAATTCAGTTCCCTCACCCTAAAATAATGCTGGACATAGTCCACTGGACTAGGGCATTAATAGACACCCATAAACTAAAGTTTGCTATGTACCTTGAAAAAAGTGTATGGATATAACAGGCAAATTTGAAGTAAAATAATAAAATAAAGTTACTGATAGAAGAGCAGCTATTGCCATACCAATGGAGATGACACGATGGGTAGCCAGGTGCCATGCAGAAATGTGTGTGAGGGAGGAACAGATAACAGGCTGAACAGCATAGTATAGTGTCTACAACCTTATCACATAATGGTCAAGCAAAGAGACAGGTGATGTGCCCTCGAGTATTTTATCTGCATGAATCCCTCCCAAAATAAAGCAATATTGTAAGCTCCTCTCTTATTCCTAGTCTTCTATCTCTGTTCTCCCACGGTTGCTTTAAAAAAAAATAAAACTACAATTGTTCTCATTAGTTCATTAGACACCATAGTATGACCTGCAGTTCTTTGAAGGTCTTTGGAATGTTGTATTAAGGCAAACATCAATGAATTCAGACTGAGAAGCTCCTTTGTAATTCATACTGGCATGTCCTCCCCTGCCTTGATCCCTTTGGTATCATTTGTTGGTCTCATTACACTGTATCTTTTTGTAAAGATCAACAGAGGAGAATTAAGCCTCCTTTGCATAATTTGTTCTTATCTCTCTTTCTGCATTAACCTTACTACGAGGTTGTATCAGCTTCCTTTGGCTTCTGAAATAGCCTCATAATAAGAGCTACAAAAAGGGATTATTGAAAACAGAAGGTATCAAGCCAGTATATTTTTTCCATGATATCCCTAATTAATTCCAAGGGCTTTAAAATGCCTCACTTGTTTTGTCCCTGCCCCCTTGCTAGCACTCTACTCCATTACCAATTGCTTTTGTTTTCTCCTCCTGTTTTACACATTCATTAGTCACAACAGTTCAGTAAAACAAGGATCACCAGAGCTCTGGGGATGATGATAGGTGATGACACTGCAACTGAAATCCAGCATTGCGTTAGATCTAGAATAGGACCATCGAATCAGTAGACTCTACATAGGTGTTTACTGTAAGATCTGGGCCTACACTAGCTGTGATCTATTGTTGGATTTCAGCCACCAACTGTCAATGGCTGCAGTCAACACAGAAGGAGTTCCTGGTTTACTGTGAAAGAGCTGCATGACAATGCAACTATTAAGTTCTTTCCTGCTTAGCTCCTTCCTAGAATGAGAAGGCTTACAAGGACAACCTGGATGCAGGGTCCATACTTGTCCCTAAATAGGTCAGGATGTAAGCCAAGAACAAGCCATGTTTTACTGCTTTTTTTGGTAATGTCTGTGACAAACCAGACCCCCAGATTCAGGCCTCACAGGAAGCTTTCTCATTCTGGTTAATTTAGGCAGACAAGCTCGTGAGAAGAACAAAAGAGGAGCAAGCAAATAGACTTTACTGTGCCACTACTTGATTGCTCACAGGAAGCATTTTATTTTAACAAAGTGTGCATAATCACATATCAGGTCATATATGTTCTTTAAACGTTGCTTTTTAAATAAAAAGAAATTGCATCTAAAACTACTATTTAGAGTTGGTGTTGGATTAGCAGGCCTGTCAAGGCCTACACCTTGGCAGGAGCCTCTTCCAAACCATGGAGCATCCTTGCCCTGCCATTCTACTTCCATGGCTCACTGTTCAATCACTTATCCTGCCTAGGCAAGTCAGCTGCGACTGGGGCCAGCCTCTCAACTCACACAGCTTTCTGCCTTTGAGTAGCCAGATGGACTGGATCTAGAGGGCAAAGATGAGGGAATGGCCCACTCAGGGAGGGACTTCAACAGTAGAACATGCTATCTCAGAAGATGATGGAACCTTCTCAATTTGAGGTTTTTAAATTCTCGTCAAATAGCCAGCTGCCAGAGATGGTTTAGCTCAAATTCTTACATTGACAGGGGTTTGGGCTAGAGTACCCTCAGGCAACACTCCATCTAATTTTCATCTCCATCATGCGCATGCACGAGTGCCCCACCATGGGGCTCTGTTGCAACTGGACTCAAAGGGACTGAAAACAAAATTGTGGAGGAGGAGGATTGCTGCACAGAGGGAGATGGAGTCTCATGCAGACATGCACCTTAGAGGGAACCTTGCCCTCAGGGTTTCAAATTCTAAGGCCAGAATCCTGCTGGTGTCCATGCAACATGTCATAGATAATTGATGGAAGGGTCTTAGTTATATACACAAAGGCATGCAACTAAAAGCATGGCCTGTTGCCCTCTTGATTAGCTACAGGAAATCATTCAAACCTTAAGTCAACATGATAAGGTTCTGGCCTATGCCCCTAAGGCCATCTTGTTGAAGGACCCTGTAAAATTTGAGTTTGTGCTACAAAAACAATGGCTAAGAGTTGTGCTCCTTTCAGTTATTGTGACCACTTTGCTATTTTTGAATGAGCGCGTTGTAAGCTGTGTTTACATTTTCAAATCTTAATAACATGAAATTAGATCAGCACCAGCTATTATGAAGCTGGAAAGCTATGTTGTGCTGCACCTGTGACAGGGAGAGAGAACATGGGTTGGAATAATGTTGCAATTTGAAAACGTTTCCTTAATTTCCATAATAGCTGTGATTTGACTTTTGGCACTGGAATGTTTTTTCTCTCCCCTACCAAGATCTTTTAAGAAAAGGAATTGGGAAATTAAATTAAATGGAAGTATGCTAAAATATAGAAAGGCCTATTGTGTTGGCTGTAATGTCTCCAATTAGAATAGATTTTGACGGTCCAAAGTATGTGCTTAACAGTTTTCTTTCATTTTTCCTACATTTAAAAAAAACCTATTTTGGAGTAATTAGGAAAATAAACTTGAACCCTGAGGTTTAATGTTTCACCACCCCTTTGGCATCCAGTAGCAGACATGACATGAAAAGGCTTAACATCAAAACACAAAACTGTCCCTCGGGTAAAAGTCCAGTGTTTCTGTTTGATGGAGAGGAAAGTTATTTCCCATTCTCCATAGCAAATCATAAAGTGGATTAATGTTTTAAGAATTAATAGCCATGCTCCTTTTAGACTGGGATGTAGTTTAAATAGTCTGGCATGATGCCCATACCCGTTGGTCAAAATCCTGTAGTGTAAATTCTAGCCACATAATGGTCATGACATCACTGGCAGTGACAGATTGCAGGTACTGTAGTTAATATTTCCCCCTTCAATCCCTGCATACATCCGACTGATGTGCAATGAGATGGTTGGCAAGTCACGAGGACCTCAGAACTGAAGGTGGACTGCTTGATGGCAATGTCCTGGATACTGCATAAATTCTGCATATGTGGGCATAAGTTATGCTCAGGATATTTGCCACCTAACACTTATCTCGAAATTGGAGCAATGCCAAAACAGCAGCAGGCCTTCTTGGTGGCAATGCCCTGGTTATAGGATTCCCTCCCCAAAAACATGTCACTAACCCTGCAGTTGATGGTTTTTGATGATGATGATGATGATGATGATGATGATGATGATGATGATGATGATGATGATGATGATGATAATGATAATAAATCTTATTGGTCTGCCTAAAGAATAGTCTGTAGGAAGAATCCGCTGATTTGTTTTTAGGAGCCCCACCCCAAAAAAAGAGGCAGGATAAGGGAGAAGCCAAGTCACTGCAGGTCCAAACCATCTCTTGTTCAGGAACAATGGTAGCTTTCAGTAATTTCTAATGTCTCTAGGCTGGAATGAGTTTGTATATGGGGAAGGTTTGGCTAGCCTAGTATTAACTTTCCTGTCACTGACCATTCTGACCAACTGAGATTGCATTGTCCAGCTTATTCAACCCAGCATTTGAATGTTGAGGTTCACAAGTTCTTGCTCACAGGATGTTCACTGTGTTTTCCTTGGCAACCAAGCAGTAGAAGATGAAAGGTAGACATGTAGTTTACCCTTGCAGGTAGAAAACCAACCATGTGTGTTTTTTGCAGTGGTAGTTCAGTTTGTTTCTGAAGAAATTCTCTCTCTGAGTCTGAAAAAAAAGAAAAGGTAATAGTCACCATTCCTGCTACGACTGCCTCTACAAAACAAGTGTTTTGTTTATTCTGTATCTCCTTTGCAGTGTAAATAATGTGATAGTTGTGGTTTCTTATTTTAGGATCTAAGCAATGCTACAAAGGCTAAGCAGAATCTTGAGAAGGAGATCAGAAACCTCCAAGACAGGCTGGTTGCTAGTCAAAAGGCATGGGAAACCTCACAGGAAGAACTGATTCACATCAAGAAATGTTGCAGTGAAAAAGAAGAGAAACTGAAAAGCAGCATAGAAGAGGCCAGGGCTCAAAAGAGTTTGCACAACACATTTAAAGAGCAAATGGTCACTCTTCTTGAGGGCAATTCCACTATAGTGAGTCCATCTGTGGAGAACATTGTGGAGAAGGTTCGAGAGGTGTGCCAGAGGGAGAAGAGCAATAAAACAGTATGTGAACTTTTATAATTATTGTTCAAAGTGCTTGATTTTTTAAAATTGCTTTTCTGTGTAAACTGAAATTTTATATATGTTGGCAGTCTCCTTATGTATGTTGTTGTTGTTCAGTCGTTCAGTCGTGTCCGACTCTTCGTGACCTCATGGACCAGAGCATGCCAGGCCTTTCTGTCTTCCACTGCCTCCCAGAGTTTGGTAAAATCCATATTGATTGCATTGATGACACCATCCAACCATCTCATTCTCTGCCGTCCTCTTTTCCTTTTGCCTTCAATCTTTCCCAACATCAGGGACTTTTCCAAGGACTCCTCTCTCCTGATGAGGTGGCCAAAGTACTGGAGCCTCAGCTTCAAAATCTGTCCTTCCAGTGAACATTTGGGGTTGATTTCTTTCAGGATGGATAGGTTTGATCTCCTTGCAGTCCAGGGGACTCTCAAGACTCTCCTCCAGCACCACAGCTCAAAAGTATCAATTCTGCGGCGATCAGCCTTCTTAATACTTCAGCTCTCACTTCCATTCATCACTACTGGAAAAACCGTATGTATAAGCCTTGGCAAAACACATTGTGTTTCTCTGTATAAGCACGGCAGCATCATCTCATTCCTCCAAAAGCAGACACATCAATTCCAGAACCTCCTAGTAAAGCAAATTAAAACCTCTCCGCAGTCACATGGACACTGAGACTGTGTTTTTGCCCATAACCTGCTATTGCCTGAGCGCCTGACTTTGACTATACTCTGTTCATCAGGAATCTGAAGCTGTTTTCTGAATGAGGTGTTTTATTGTGAAGAGGTCCTGATTCCTTCACTGAATGCTGTGAATAGCTCGGAAAAGTTCCTTTGCAGTACAGTTCCCAGAATCCACTGACCTGTCAGTCATGCTGAAAAGGCCATTCGGGCACACCTAGTCCCAAAAATTATCTTTCCAAGGCTTGTTCTAAAATGCCTACAAGGATTGCCCTAGGGCAGTGGTGGTGAACCTTTGGCACTCCAGATGTTTTGGACCACAACTCCCACAATCCTTTGTCATTGGCAATCTAGGCTTGGGATTCTGAGAGTTGTGGTCCAAAACATCTGGAGTGCCGAGGGTTTGCCACCACTGCTATAGAGCCTAGCTGGAGCTTTTCCACAATAGGTTGGATCTAAAAGGAAGACGAAATAGTGGAAGGTTCGCCAATCGTCACTGCTGCCCTAGGGAGTCAGGCAGAGATGTCCAGGCACTACAAGAATGGGCTGCAAGTGTAGGAAGTGATGGGTTTGACTTTGTTGCTCCATAGCAAGACTCTGGAAGAGGAAGAGAGGAATCAGGCAACTTGCTGAGTCATTGGGGGCTCTCTGATGGCTTTTTCACCTGAAAAACCTTACTCACAAGAATAACCAGAGCGAGTCCTGGGCCTTGCTTGACACATGTGATCATCTTCTGGACTTAAACTGTATTTCTGGACTCTCACTCTGATCTTTTCCCAGCTACTCACTCTGATCTACTCCCAGCTACTCTTCAAATATATAGATAGTGTTTTTCCCTTCTCAGCTGTCACTTATGGACTTGACCTCTTCTTGGCTTGGAACACACAGAAGATTAACATATGAGCCCTGCAGCACAGTGGTTAACCTGCAGTACTGTAGTCTAGCCTCTGCCTAGGACCTGAGTTGGTCCTGATGGACTCAGGTAGCCAGTTCAGGGTTGAACTTCCATCCTTCTAAGGTCAGTAAAATGAGTACTCAGCTTGCTAGGGGGCAAAGTGCTCTTTGCATCATAAAGTAAGAGTTAATTATTAACTAAAACAAGCCCCATGGCACAGGGGTTACACTGCAGTTAATGGGTTGGCTTAGTCTTCTGTCCTTCCAAGGTTGATAAAATTAGTATCCTTGCTCACTGGGGAGGGGGCAGGCTTTTGTTTGTATAAGTATGTTTGAAAACATTCACAGAGTGCTGTACCACTATAACGTTGTATATAATTCAAAAGAAAAACAAGAACAGCAACAAAAATGTTCAAAGCTGCCCAGAGAATGATCAAGTACTATAGGGCAGTATACCTCTAAGGATGGCTCTAACAGGGCATTTTCAGGGGAAGGTAAGTATTGCCGAAAAATAGATGGACATCACCTCCTACAAACAACTATCACTGACCACATTATCCCTCATCCAGTCCATTAGAAACCCATTTGCCACCACTCCACTTTCACCTATACCTCATTAAACAGAGATCTGTCTCAGCTCAGATCTCCAGATAACCTGATTCAGCTTTTAAAAGTTTGTGCTGAACAGCATGAGGGTGAAATAAACTTTGGTGCACTGTGGCTCAACATGTCTATAGCTAGGTATCCATGAGAGCAAAAACAATGGTTTTTATTTGAACCTCTCTGTAACTATGGGTCCTGTCCAAGTGCTAGCATGCATTTCATTATCCCAAGGCCAAACTTGGCTAAGTTTTATTGACATTAACTTTTGTAAAGTGCATTTGATTGCTTGTATTATATCCTCTTGATAGGGATGTTAATAGTAATAATGGATTTATTGCAAGATTAGTTAACAATTGTCTATACATGGACATGCATATTCCTGTAGTCTTCTGATCTAAGTATTTTTTGTCATGACATATCCAGCAGAGACTGCTCATGGGGACTTTAAAAATTGTTTGGCTTTCTGCATTATGACCTAATTGCAGTTTAAATGCTTTCAGTTTATCCAGATGTGCTGTAAAGATGTTGAGCATTTGCAAAATATTATTTTAATTAAAAAAATAAAAATAAACAGCCCACTTCCAAACGGAACAGGCAAGTTTGCTGCTAGGAGCTTTGTTAAAAAGAGTATTAGCAGAAAAATCTAGTAAACCTCCTTACTGTGCCTACCAAAATGTTACCAGATCTTCACTTGTGCTGTGGTGTTCAATGTCAACAAAGCATAGGGCTGAGTTATTAGGTTTTCACAGAACATACATCTCCTCGATGGGAGTTGATCTATTCTTGTGGACTGGCCTGCTACAGTCTTATTCATGTAAACCTTCCTGTGTTTTGAGAGGGACAGGCAAATATGTATGTGTGAGAGAGACTGAGACACCTTGACAGAGAGGTGGAAGGACAGATTGATCTTCTACAAATCCTTTGAACTATAACTGACCAGCTTTCTGGATGTCCAAATACTGTTAAGTACTTGACAGGAAAATAATGTACTTGTGAAAGCTATGCCAAGGGGAATTTGGAGCATTGCTAAACAGCTGTGCTTCACATCCCTTGAGTAAGATACCACTTTGGCTATTGCAGTACAAGCCTTTGTGTTTCATTGCCTGCTAAAAGCTTTGGGTATAAATTGAATCTGCCTGTAAAACAAGTCCAGTATATTTTTTTTTGTAGTACACAGAGCTGTTTAATAGGGATGGCTGGCCAAAACCCTCTTGCATAACCGTACATATGACATAACTTTTGGAGACAGTTTAAGATCCTTGTACATTCAGCGTGCAACTGATAATGTCTCCAGTGCTTTAGCAAAAGGAAATTGGTCTCCCAAGGTTTATGCCGTTTGTGCAAAGCCAGTGTAGCTAGCCAAGATAATTTGGGCCGTTATCTCTGAAAATAAGTTCAGAAAAGCTGGTGGTATGCTCATAGCAAGAAGACCTTGTGCTTTGCCCATGAAAGAGAAAGGTTTGTGGGCATTAACAGCTGCATATATTTGGACATGGCCGTAGTTGGTTTCACAAGGAGACTCTGAGCCATGCGCATTGGCATGTGAGCATGCTTGGCGGAGTGGTTAAATAGCATTCTAAGATGCAGGCGGGCAGGACACATGCTTTACCAACAAAGAAACTTCAGCTGTCACTGAAACCAAGGTGGAAAAGTACCAAAAGTATTTTCTGAAGAAAAATCTTCATCTTTGGCAAATGTGCAGCACAGAACTGGCCTTCCGAGGTGAATGCCTTGTTTACACTGTCCCAGAGCGATGCCCATCAATAAGGAAGTGTGCACTTCAGCCTCTGGAGAGTTCCTATTTAGAAGTCAGCCTCTGAGATAACCATGTCAGAAAGGACTTGAGCATACTCCAGACATATTAGTCATTGGAAGGTGCTATCTTTTCATTGGTTTGAGTTTAGGTGCACTTATACTTGATAGCTGATCTTGTGAATTATTGATTTTTAAAAAGTGTAAAATCGAATCTAGTGTGACATGTTGATTTGCAGTACTCGGTTTTAAAAAAACAGAATGTTGCTGTTGGATTATTTTATCTTATACAACTGGCATCCAGCATCACATGATAGTAGTACATCCATGTGTGGGAAGACTGGAAATACTGTGGATTGAATATCTTTCTATAGAGATATTAAATGGTACAATAAGTTTTTTACCATAACAAGTCATTTGTACACCATAGGTAGTGTCTGAATTACTTGCTTCCTTTTGTAATTAATTAGCACAATCTTGCCATGAACCACCTATCTCCAGTTCTCTTAATTCTTCCCACTAGCAGTATTCAGTAACAGAATGCACTCTACTGTCTTAGGCTACAGTCACAGAGCCAAAGACAAGCTACAAGAGTGTTGCGCTATCTGGCCTATGGCTCTCATTAAGAGTGTGAATACACAATCAAATACCGTGGGATTGCTGTACTTACTAATGCAGCTTGACTTGAAGGATTTTTTTTTCTGGTCACACATCTATTGTGTCTTTTATATCAATCAATAGGATCACATAGACTTTGTGTTTATAACAACTTATAACCTTATGCGTTTATAGTGACACTATGATTTCAATGTTAGTTTCCATCACTCATAACTTTTACATGGAATGTACTCTCTTTTTAACTGTGCATTTTCTTGTAGCTTTAATGTAATGTTGTCTGCTAACGCTAAGATGTCCCTCAATTCTGTGTTCTCAATACTTGCACATGTCTTAATTGTACTGGACTGTATATTGTCCCTCATTACTGTAAGCCGCCTTGGGTCCTTTTCCAAGGAGAAAGGCAGGGTAAAAAAACCCTCTAAAATAAAAATAAATAAATAAAATGACACAAAGTTTGATTTGAATTGGTCTAGCTCTTTTTGCTCCTAGTATGCATTTTTCCTGTGTTGCTAGGGTCTTCTACTTTTCCCCCAAACTGAAATGAACAGCATGACGTTCAGGATAATGTTCTTTTTCTTATACAGTAAAACCTTGGCTTAAGAGTACCTTGTTTTAAAAGCATTTTGTAAGACAAACAAACATTTCTTCTAAATTTTGCCTCGAACAACAAGCAATGTCTTGCAGTACATTTACTGAAACAGGTCACATGATCACAAATGAGCCTCTGGTGGCTTTCTCTCTCTCCTCCCCCCCCCCGCTGGATTGTGGGTGATTGTCTGGAACATTCCGTTTCAGCCGGCCTCCAAGGCGGAGGAGGGAGGAATGGAAGTGTCCCTTGCACCAGCCAGGAAGGTTTTCAAAGTAGAGTGCAGGTTAGGGTTTTTTCCATTTATATTTTCTTTTAATTTGTTTTCAACATCCTTTCTTACTTTTCAAACAGCTAGTCAGGTGTGTATAGGGCTACAAATTGCATTCTACTATTGTCACATCAAAAACACAGAGTAAAATCCAGTTGTTAGTCCCAAGGAGAGCAGATTCCGCAGCCGGGTACCTAAACCATGCTACGGAGGTGGACTTCCAGCCAACTTCTTTTGTGAGTTTAGGCATTTTGTGTGTGTACAGTATGTGCTCTATGTGACCCCAGAATGAATCAGGGTGGGATCACATGAAGGAAAGAAAGAAGGTGGAGGGGCTGAAATGCAACTATCACCCCATTGGTGTGAATACTTAACTCCTGAATCAATCTGCAGCCCCTGTGTGATAACTGGCTGCAATTCAACCATTATTTATTTTTATTTAAATGATTTTTACCCAATTATGTCTTTAAAAACGTCCAAAGACAGTTTTGAAAGTTAATAACAATGGGTATACAGTTACTAAAAGGGATCAAACAAATGCCATACCTAAAAACATAAGCAATATAGGCTTCAAATCAAATCACAGCGAAGCTGAATCTGAACAGTTCGGCCTCTCAGTGTAATCACATCCTAAGCTTTACAGGATTACTTGGCTTTATGTTTCTTATTACATTTTCGAAAGCTAGCAAGTGAGAATGCCATTTTTTAAATTAGAAATATTTCATAACAGTGGTTCTCAATATATGGTGTAAATACACCAGGGCAAGTTTCCCTCTAAAGCACATGTGTGAGTGCCTGTACCCTTCTGCCCCTTTCCATGCTGGGCTCCTAATCCCCCACACATTCACAGCTATTGGCTTTGTATCGCTTGCAATGGAAGCTGCAGGGTGTGTGTGTCAGTTTCCACGTGTGCATGTGTGGGTAAAGTCATGCACGCAAGGAAAAGAGCCCTGCCCAGAAGGGCTAAAAGATACAGGGAATGCTGCCTTAGGGAAATGCTGCATTTTAAGTGGGCTACAATGTTTTCATAAAAAATTATTAGTACTTAAAAAGACTACTTCAGTAGGATACCCCATATCCACTGCAGATAGGTTACAAGCTCCCCCATGGATATTGAAAAACACAGATAATAGTGAACACTTGATATATAGGATAACAGAAAAATATTTTCACATGCATTATCAGAACTGGCCAATAGAGGGAAAAAGAGAGCTTGCTATAAATACTTGGCAATGCAGAATATACAGAATGACATCTACTGGCCAGTTTTGGTAATGTATATGAAAAATAGTTTTTCTCTGGATGCTTTACTTTTAATATTTTTAATATATTTTGACGGCAGATAAGTGGATCAGTGGACACTGGTCCCATTGTTAAGGAGGTCCTACTGTATTTCAATTTCAAATAGCTAATGATATTATTTGTGTTTGTAATTGCTTCCTACTGTAGTTTCTATGTCCTTAAAATTTATCTTCTGCTGTTGCTTTGATTCAACGTCATCATGACTATACCGAATTTTTTAATATGGCTGCTCTAAACAATGATGTGTTGCATCCCAACTAATCCCAGTGGTACTTTAGCCAATGTTACTGTTCTTCCTACATTTATTTCCCCATATTTATTTATTTATTTGAATGGTCAGCTATGGCAATCTGGATTTTACATTTTACATTCTGTTGGTGAAGTATTCCTAACTTTCTGCACCTGGGTTTTCTGATTTCATAGTATTTATACATTTCCCCCCATATCCTTTTGATCACTCAGTCCAATATTTTTTAAAAAGTATGTTATTAACAAGCTCCCCTCTAAGGTACAAGGCTGCTTCTGTTGTTGTTGTAGCAGCCTGTGTTAATGTCCATATTACTTTGCTACAGTGTACAACTTTGAGATGAATTTGATGCCATGGTTTACGTTATTTTAGGGGCACATGCCTTCTATTCCTCTTTAATTTGGCAACTTGCATCTTCTACAATCACTGTTAGGTATTTGACATCTCAGTTTAAATGATTCAATTTGTGTGTTAATATAGTTTGGTGTGCTGCATGTGTTTTAGCTCTCATGTTTTCATTTCCTTGCATTTGTGTCTGTGTATGCATTTTGTATGGTTTCCATACAAACTTTTCTCTCTGTACCCTAGTCATAGACACCACACTTCATTTATATTTGAAATGTTGTAAACTTTCAGTGTTGAAGCTGTCATTGGGAAAGTGAATGTTGGGTGGATGCTTGCAAAACTAGGCTAGCTTGCAAGCACTAGGAGAACATTTGGCAGTCAGAACGACAGTTCTAAGAGTGGAACTAATTCCGAACAGATTAATACCTGAAACAGTACAGAGAAGTAAAATACAATACATGCTCTCATGAAGGTGGTCTGTGTGGCCTAATAATCTTAGTTTATCTGTTAATGCTTTTATGCGATACTGTATTGCACAACTCAATAAAGCATAGTTTTATTGTTTATATGGTTTTATTGCATATATGGCTTAGTTTAATCAGATTTAGTCTGCATTTGGCTTGGGCTATCTATACTGTACTAGACTCATATTTTATTTTGTAAAGGGATGTTGGCATAAAGTGTGTGGCCTGAAAACATACCATCCTTTAATGTTGTCAATCTTTTACAAAATTTTAACAGTGTGTGGCTCTTTCCAAAAAGTTAGACTTTGGCTTGTCTCCTCCCTCAGGTGCAGTCAGGATCCAAGATTTATAAACCACACCTTTAGTCTTGAGTATTTGTCCAGAGAGTGGCCTCGTTGGCTTCTCATGTATAACCTAGGTGGGGAAACAACAAAAAAGGCATTTTATCCATGTCAGGTCTGTCAATTCTGGTCCATTGGGTGGCAATGGAATGTGGGCTCTGTACTCAGCTGCACCTTTGTCCTATTTGCTCAGCTTATCCATTTTGAAATCTATTTTTGTGTC
The DNA here is from genome assembly GCA_023846285.1 of Phrynocephalus versicolor. NCBI lineage: Eukaryota > Metazoa > Chordata > Lepidosauria > Squamata > Agamidae > Phrynocephalus > Phrynocephalus versicolor. The sequence continues at coordinate 328,931 of JAHTLZ010000265.1, read as the reverse complement.
CTCCACACTGCGAACTGTGGCCTCATGCCTACGGAGCTGTTCTCTCTGCCTTGTAACTCCCTCCCCCCACCCCCGCAGCCTCTTCTTCTTCCGGAGAAGCGTTTTTGGTTTGGAAAGTACTTGCAATCCAAATGGATAAACCCTCATGACTCCCTCCTCCAATTTAGGGCTTACACTCGAAAGGGGAAAAGCTCCCCCTTGGACAGTGAAATATTCACTATTGTAGACATTTCGGTTTTTAACATGCATTTCAATCAAAGAGGTCCTGTCAGCTTTATAGCCACAAGATGAGGCCCGCCCAGTAAACATACAGATATATGTGTGATTTCTTAATGTTTGTCTAGGGTGAAAAGCATTTATAGCCCTGAGAAGCATATTCAGTGGCAGTTTAGGGACTAAGGAATACAGGGACACACACCCTACCAGTAATGCCAGAGGACTGATGGAAGTTGGTGCAGAGAGAAGCTCTTCACACAGAGATTACAGAAGGCAGGAAACAATCCACAAAAAATAGTTGTAGGAAAAAATGGTTATGTGCCTTGGTGAAATATTTTATGCGCTCATAAACTGAGGTATTACTGTATTTATATAAAGCAAAGTGTGCTGCTTATATACCGCCTGATAGTGCTTAAAGCACTCTCTGAGTGGTTTACAACTAATTATGCAGGTTACACATTGTGGGCCCCCCCCCCCCCGCAAGCTGGGCACTCATTTGACTGACCTCAGAAGAGTGGAAGGCTGGGTGAACATTCAGCCTGCTAGCTGGAATTGAACCCTAGGTCGTGAGCACAGTTACAGCTTCTGTACAGCCATTTAACCACTGTGCCACAAGGCTCCACTTTTATACCACTTTCCCCCTATCTAAGGCACTCAAATCAGTTGGCAGAATTTAAAAGTGAGACTTCCTAGACAAGCATGATTTTACATGTCCGTATTCTACTGAGCTTCTGGTAAGTACAAAGTCCCACTGGCATTATGATGGGGGATCAGGCCATTTTTGCAAGCACTGCTGTTATACACATGATTTCCATGAAGAAAATCTGCAATGACAATGTCAAGCAGAACAGTTTCACATTACTATGCTGGCGGGCCTGTCTACTCAGTGGAAGCTTAATAGGATATTGGTCATAATGGATAGCAACTGATGAGGAACTGCATACAAAGGATCCACATTGCATATTTCCCTTGGGTTTGATAGGAGCTGGTATAAAACCTGGACATTCACTTGTATCCAACAGAAACCTTAATGGCAGGTGATCTACTTCATGTAGATCCACAGAGCTACATATATTAAAATTGACAAGCTAGACTGAAATGAAGAAATTGTGATCTGGAATGAATGTATTGTCATCTCTAAATATTCCTTAGTCAAGCATCTGTTGAACCATAACTGCTGGAACTACTGATGTTCTACTAATTACATGTCTTCCAATTCAGTTTTATGTGTTTTGCTGTTTGCTGTATAGAAGATAGTTCTGAATATTTTCAGGATATTTTTGTACTACAGGTAGATTTGAAGCTCAGGAACTGACTTGAGTTTGCTCTCTGCCCCACAGATGGTATCGCAGCTTGAAGCCAAGATAGCTAAACTGACGGAGACACTGGAGACACAGGCTGCGTTGCACAAGGAGGCCTTAACGAGAAGCAGAAAAGCAGAAAACAATTCGGAGACACTTCACGATCAATTGATGCGTCTGGAAGGGGAGCTAGTGTCTGGGGACATGATAAGAGATGCTCTGAAGCTTGAGAAAGAAAAAGTAATAGCTTTTACATGTAGAAGGGGCACAAAACAAACTACAGTACAAGTGGTACCTTGTATAAAGGAATTAATTTGTTCCAAATGAAATTCTGTTAAGCAAATTTTCCTTTGTACAAATTTCCCATAGGAATGCATTGAAAATGAATTACTCCCTAATTGCGACTGTTTTTCTGTTGTACAGATTCGCCCCATAGGTGATTCTGTTAAGCGATTTTGCCCTATCTCCAGAACTTTTTTTCCCTTTAAGCAGATTTTCTGTTAAACAAACTGCTTGTTATACGAGGGTCTACTGTACTGAGTCTTGAGTGGAACAAATTTCAATTCATGTTGTGTTATTTTAAGGCTCCTCATGCATTGCAGTATGTATGGTCTGTTCTACCAGTATTAGATCAGTTTTGTTGCAGTTACATGGTAACTCACTATCATCAGGAATGCAACTCCTACCCACATCTAGTTAGGCAGGATGATCCCTTACTGCAAGGTGATGAAGGGTGGCATAGCGAGAAGGCAAGGTTTCTTAGAAATAATTGCAAACAGTTGCCCCCCCCCCCAAGTGCCTATTTTCAAGGTTTGGAAACTACTAACAAAAGATGCTAAGGGCTTTTAAAATGCCACTTCTGCAGTTAGTTGTTGTTTAGTCGTTAAGTAATGTCCAACTCTTTGTGACCCCATGGACCAGAGCACACCCAGGCCGTCCTGCCTTCCACTGCCTCCCAGAGTTTGGTCAAATCCATGTTGGTTGCACTGATTATGCCGTCCAACCATCTCATTCTCTGCTGTCCCCTTTTCTTTTTGCCTTCAATCTTTCCCAGCATCAGGGACTTTGCCAAGGAGTCCTCTCTCCTCACGAGGTGGCCAAAGTACTGTAGCCTCAGCTACAGTGAACATTCGGGGTTGATTTCTTTCAGGATGGACAGGTTTGATCTCCTTGCAGTCCAGGGGACTCTCAAGACTCTGCTCCAGCACCACAGCTCAAAAGCGTCAATTCTGCGGCAATCAGCCTTCTTTATGGTCCAGCTCTCACTTCCATACATCACTACTGGAAAAACCATAGCTTTGACTATCCGGACTTTTGTTGGCAAAGTGATATCTCTGCTTTTTAAGATGCTGTCTAGGTTTGTCATTGCTTTCCTCCCAAGAAGCACGTGTCTTTTAATATTGTTGCTGCACTCTCCGTCTTGCCTCTATTTCTTCCCCTTCTATTTGTGTATCCATCAGATTTGGTTGATGGTATTTGGTTTTTGTGATGGCTACACGGCTCCTCAAACTTGTTTTGCTTCAATTAAGTTGAATCTGCACCATGGTTGCTTATATACACTTACTGGAGAGCAAGTCCTTTTTTGACAGATGTTTTCTTATTTGACATATTCAACTGTTAGTTGAACTTCAGTTCCATTGAAATAACTGGGACTAATTTAACATCACTCTAATCCTACTTATTTTAGGGAAATTAAGTTCAAGTAGCTCAGTACTGTATGTTGTCTCAGTGACTCTGCTTTCCGACTACCACCCAGTATGCTAATTTCCTGCTGCATAGGAAATGTTTGTTCTTCTTGAATTGACTCCCATATTCATTGTGTAAGGCAGTTTGGAGGGAGAATAATTTGTCCAGGAACCCAGCCTCTTAAGTACATTCACAGTCCACTTTCAAAGCCGTTACTAAAACAAGATAAAGTGTGTTTTCTTTTTGAATGTATCAAATGATACTTTTATCACTTTTCTTTCCACGTTTTCTGTCTGAAGTATCTTAGGTTTCTGGATCAACTTTCTGAAAAGATTAATGTGGTCCAGGTTGCGGCTGATATTGGATTTGACATGAGATTGGATACAATATTGGCACGTGTGGAACAATTAATCAAACTGGAAGGAGATACAGTGACTGAAAATAAGATCATAGCCCGCAATCTCCAAAGAAAGGTAGGAAAAGCAAGGCAGGATTTGAAAATTTTGTCTTTTTTGAACAAAGTCCAGCATTTGATTGTTTACATCATTGTTGTGAATGGTGTGTGTGTGTGTGTGTGTGTGTGTGTGTGTGTGTGTGTGTGTGTGTGTGTGGAGGTGGAGGTGGAGGTGGAGGTGGAATCAAACCCAAGTCAGCCAAGAATTTAGATGCAAAGTTTCTGGAATCTTGGCAGGGGGATGGGAAAATCTCTCTCTCCCCCCCCACAATTTTTCCATTTTTTCCAAAGTCCTCCCCCCCCCATGAATTCAAAATGTCCAGAATTTTTACAACTCAAGCCAAGCAGCCTATAGGTGGCCTTAAGTCAGTCACAACCTTTTCTCCAGTCACGTGGACCAAGTGGGAGCACCTATCCTTGCCAATCAGGGACAAGTCATCCCTCTGCTCCATCCCCTGTGTAAGTTGGGCACACAACTGGGAAGCATTGGGTTTTTTTGAACTACACTTCCCAGAACAGTTGCTGGCAAGCAAGTATGTCTCCTCTCCATTCACAAGACAGTAATGAAATGGAGGAATGTCCATTGATAACCACCTTGCCCTTCAAGGAAAGACGCGTTTCAAGAAAAGTAGGTGTTTGCTATTAAGATTCAATGGGATGAAATCTGATTGCATCTGTTTATTTCAATTTCTGGAATACAGTTGAAAACTCAAAAGGAGCAGCTTGAGAGCAAAGAGCTCCAGATTAAGCTTCTGCACCAGAAGATACTTCAGCTGGAAGAAGAGAGGCAGGTGCGCACAGCCCTGGCCGTTGAACGAGATGAAGCCAACCTTACTGTCCGGAAGTTACAAAAGAAGGTGGAGAGACTGCAGAACGAGCTTTCCTTAGCAAGAGAAACAAATACAGATCTTAAGGTTAAACTGGCTGACACTCATGAACTGAAGGTGGGTAACTAGAGAACCTTGAAAGCTCCATTTGGAAAAGAAATTTGGAAAAGAAATTCAAGTAGTCTTAGACAGAGTTGCCCCATCCAGAGCTGTCCTTGCATCTCTTACTTACTCAGCAAAGTGAGCCATTATGCAGTGCATGGGAAGGCTGTGTTTCCCCAAATCATTTTTTTTAAAAAATTGAACATGCATGTTAGGGTCCATGAAGTTCGGACATGCTCATTTTGAGCAAAATGGGCATGTAATCTCTGCAGTTTCTGTGGTCTCAGTTGCCCCTTCAAAGTGGCATTTCTTAAATTAATACAGTACAGTATAATGATAATGAGACCTTAATATGTGGTAATTTAGAGAGGTTGGAGAAGTTCCTTTTTTCAGCTGGAACTGCCCAGATTCCCCAAGTGACATAGCCCCTTGTGGAGGTAGAAAATAAGCACAGATCATAGTAAATGGAAGCTTATCCAAGTTGTTTGCCTAATTTTTCTTCAAGTTTCACTGCTGTTAGCTTTTTATACAGTGCTATTTTCAATGAGATTTACTTAATACATAGTTCTTGTTTTGTATTTCATGACAATATGGGTACTCTTGTGTTGTGTGTTGTGTCGTTATAGTCGTGACCGACCCTTCGTGACCCCATGTCCATGGAGTTTTCTTGGCAGGAATACTGGAGTGGTTTGCCAGTTCCTACTCCAGGCTCCTACAGCACCTGGTATTCCCTGGTGGTCTCCCATCCAAGTACTAACCAGGGCTGACCCTGCTTAGCTTCCGAAATCAGGCGAGATCGGATGTGCTTAGGGCATCTAGGCAGCTCGTGGGTACTCTTGAGTAAGGTACAAATAAGATTTTAAATTATTTCTTTACTTTGCTGCTTCAGCCTTTGTCCTGAAAAAAATCAAGTGCATATAATCTCTTAGGATATCTATAGAACCTCATGGTACAGTGGTTAAACTGCTGTGGAGCAGCTGTAACTGTTCTTACGACATGGGGTTCCATCCCAGATAGCAAGCTCAAGGTTCACTCAGCGTTCCATCCTTCCAAGGTTGGTAAAATGAGTACCCTGCTCATGGACATCTGATATTAGGGAAAATTGGAAAGTGGCTCAAAATCCTCTTCTGATTTTACAAAATAAATATTTTGAAATTTTACACAGTGCAGGGAGCCCCTGTGTCCAGTTTAAATAGTGAATAACTGCTGCTAGGAATCTTTAAGGGCAGTAATTCCCCCATCTGTTGGAAATGGCCATGGAGGTGGTGGTGCAGGAAGGGGGACCCAGTAAGGCTGGGAGCCACATAAACAGCATTGAGGCAGGTACATAGGGCCACTCATTCTTCATACTTGGTTTAGAGGCTATGGCCACTAGTTTTCAGTATTCTGGGAGTTGCAATCCAAAAAAGTGCCATTCCCCATCTCTATAACAGATTGATTGTGACATACATTTCCATAAGCTACTGTCCATTTTATCATATGCCTTAAAATGCTTACTTCAATAAATGATGATTATGAGGCCAAAAACCAATTAAATTGAAGAGGTACAGGGCCAAACTACACAAGAGTTCGACAATCTGCTCTTTTGAACTCTATTTTTATTATTCTTATTTCAATTAAAAGTAGAAATCAGAGGTCTGGTTTAGACAGCAATGCTTTGATGTTTTATAAATTTTCCTTCACATAATTTCCATTGGTCAGAGCGTACAGTAGTCCTTGAATCAAATGCTGAATGGGTAAATCGGCACTGATATAAATCCCTTTGATTTACTGGGTCTGCTGTAGTTGGAGGTAGCAGTTGGACTTAGGCCAGTAAGTTCTTGAGATCAGATCATTAATCTTTTGTACCATAAATAATTCTGCCTCACACCCCTTTCTTTTTATGGGATTTTGGCCCCACTATTTGTAACCCCACTGGAATTTGTTCGTAGGTCAGAACCCTGGAGCAGGACAAAACCATAGAAGATCTAAGCAAGTCCCAAGAGAAACTGGAGAAAATGAAGGCCAAAGCTGAGAAGCAGCTGAGCTCTGTTAAGTCCGAATTGCATCTTTTGGAGCAGGAAGCTAAGGAAGATAAAGAGAAGTCCAAAAACGTGTTGGAATCGCTTACCAGTGAGCTGAAAACAGTTAAATCTGCATTAGAGGAAGTAGTGAAAAGAAAGAAACAGGTTTGTGCCAGTACAGCTAGCAAGTAACTCGGCACCTGAAGCAATTTTGTGTACACCCTTCCATGGATTTAGAACCATTGCAGGGTTTTACAAGACGTACTGGCCTTTCAAGCGTACTGACAATTTCAGTTCAAAGAAGACCGGACAGTTGTTGTTGCATTGCATAAGAATAGGCATATTCTTCCTCAGAAGAAGTACGTAGTTTGCCATTGGTACTCTTTCCTTTAGATCCATCTACCCACTTCGTTATTCCTCTTCTCGCCTTACCTACCCATCTGCCTGCTGTAGGTATACACTCTCCCACCTTCACCCACTTACAGGCCCTTTTTCTTAATCTACCCAGATGATTTCCCCTCTCCTCGCCCATTCCTTCTTTTTAAATTCTCTCCCACTTAATCCTGTTTCTTTCTTGCCTGCTGGTCTCCTCCATCACAAGGCTTGGTCAGTGTTTTCCTTACTCTTTTCCCACCGCAGGGAGATCGTGTACAGTGGACCCTCGTGTAACAAGCGGTTTGCTTAACAGAAAATCCACGTAAAGGAAAAAAAATTCCAGAGATAGGGGGAAATCATTTAACAGAATTGCCTAAGGGGCAAATCCGTACAACAGAAAAACAGTCATGATTAGGGATTATTCCACTTTCAATGCATTCCTATGGGAAATTCGTACAAAGGAAAATTTGCTTAACAGAATTTCATTTCGAACAAATTAATTGCTTTAAACAAGGTACCACTGTATTTGGTTCAAATATCTCTGTTTGCAATGGATCCCTACTTTATTAGGTTTGTAGACACAACCTGATTCTGTAACATTCGTATTGGTGTGCCTGTTCTTCAAAACTTTTCATTAGTTAAAATCAAGAATAATGCAATCTGTTGCATCAAATGTCACCTATTTTAATAAGACCATATTAAAGAGCACACAATAATTGTAAGTACAGTATTTGAAATATGACCTTTAGAAAACAATGAACCACAAACAAAGGTCTGAACATATTTTGACATCACTTTATATGGTGCAGTGAAGTGAATAATCTTTAACGTATGAGTTCAGAATAAATTAGAACTTCAGATTTGTTTCCCTCTGTTTTATCTACATTTCTGCTTGTCTGTTGCTTCATTGGCAGAAGGAAGGCAATTGCTTTTGGCTTTCTTCCTCTTATGAAAAACAAAGCAAATCTAAGTGGACGCTTATCCATCCATCTTTCTCACTACCCATATATCTCCTAGTTTTTATTGAAGAACTAAACCTGAGTGGTACCACTTCAGATGTCTGGGGGCAGGGATGTACTTGTATATCTCAATGCTGTTCCAGACAGAAACAAATAAGCTGAAGAAATATCCACTGAGAAAACTGAATGCAAAGGAAAGGGGCATTAACCTATTACTTACCTAAAACCATTCATTTTCTGCACTTGTATTTTTATACATATCATCCCTCAACATACACCTCCAAGGCAGCTGAGATAGCAAAGAATAAAATGTAGTATTAAATAGAAAATAAATTCACAGGTTCTTGGCACTTCTCCATTGGATTTATTATTTTATATTCCAGTTAGTATTGTGTTCATTTAAGAAATCAGCTTTTTTTTAAAAAAACAACTGCTTATTATTTAGAGGTCTGCTCTGGATTCTGATATAGATATATTTCATAGAAGACATTTCTGTTGCAGGGATATTGTATTTTTTCAAACTCTCAGACAATAATGCTTTCTTTAAAGAAAGAAAGGAGAACAGAAATACACCCCAAATTCAGCTAAGGCAGGCATGGGCAACTTTTAATGGTCAAGGAGCCACCCCCGCCTCTTGGAAACTCCAAAGCCTTGTCTTTCTCTGCTGTCACTATTTCCCCCTCCCGAACCTTTTTTCAAACCCTCAAAGCAGTTTTTGGCCTAAAATTTGATTGTTTTTGCTACAGAAATCTTGAGGGTGGAGGAGGTATAATTGCCCATTTCAGATTACTTTTCCTCCCTACATATCCTGTTTTAGGAACAGGAAATTTTTTTTTCAAAGCCATATTTTATTCATTTTATTTATTTATTGTACTTTTGTGCAAGGCCTTTGTGGGCAGTTAACAACAATATTAAGAACAAACAAGACAATTAAAATAAAAAAAACCCATAACTACATTAAAATACAGATCACCATTTCAAAATTAACTGTACCACGTTGGGCAGAGAAGTGAGTCTCGAGGGACGCTGAGGTCACATAGGAAATGCCTGGCTCAATAGCCAGGTATTTAAGGCTTGTTTGAAAGCACTGAGAAAGGAGGCCAGGAGGAAATCTGGTGGAAGGTTATCCCACAAGCGTGGGGCAACCACAGAGAAGACCCAATTCCTTATCTTCATTTCTCAGGTCTCTCAGTGTGGGTGCCCTCAGACACCCTGCCTGGGAAGACTGGGTATTGCAGGCAGTTCTCATTAGGAGGAGGTGTTCTGTCAGGTAGTCTTGAGGACTGCAGTTTGTCCACATGGGAATTAAGATATTGGAGTACAATAAATGTCAACACTGTTGTTAAATGTGATGGTATAAGTTTCTCATTAATGTCTGTTGGACAACGTTTGACGCGTAGGCCCCTTCTTTTGGGGGTTAGGCTATCTGAAGGACCAGATTGTCCCCTGTGAGCCTTCTGAGGATTTAAGAGCATCAAAGGAGGCCCTCCTCTTAGGGCCTTTTTACACGACCCCTAAGATCTGCTGGTCCCTTAAATCCAGACCAGAGATCTTGAAGGTTTGTCGCTCTCCCTGTGTTCCCACCCCCTCCGCACTTCCTTGTTCTGTCTGCGTGAGGGGAGGGAGAAAAAAAGGAAGAAAAGAATGCACTCTTACCTCCGGAGTGCCGGTGGAAGTTGCTCCGACCCCCCGTTACTTCCTGGTTCCTCTTAAAGGGGCGGGAGGCAAAACAACAACAACAAAAAGAAGCGAGGAGAGCCCGGCGCTGGGTCGCGCTTAGGTGGGCGGGGTCGCACTTAATTTTCTGTTAGCTCCGGAGCTGGTGGGGAAACATTTTTAAGCTCCGGAGCTGGGAGCCATTTGCAGCGGAGCTTAGGGGTCGTGTATAAACGCCCTTAGTCTCATTGCCAGCACAGGCATGGCTGAAGGGAACATGGGAAAGGGCCTTTTCTGTGGCAGCTCCCAAACTATGGAATTTTTAATTCTATTCCTTTAAATGTGGTAAGCTCCATTGAGCCCTCCCCAATTGGGAGAAAGGTCAACATATAAAATAAGCAAACAAGTAAATTGCCCATTTAAAAAAGAACTCTTTCAACTTAACAGCCAAAGTAAGCATGAAGTACAGCTTTTTGGTCAAAATGAACTTCATGTAATATCTTTAGAAAAAATACTAGCAATGCTTTCTTTAAAAGACACACCTCTGAAATTAGGTAGTTAGACCTCTGAGGGACTAAGCCCATCCCGCCAGGTCACGATCCAAGTCCACATGCATGCCCCACATACGTAACTCCAAGTTCACCAGAGGTGCACACGAAGTTGCAGGCAGCCTCCCCTGCCTTGGGCAAAGGCTTGTGCGATGCCCCGAGAGGAAGCCAAGTGCAAGCCCATTCCTTTGCTTCTGTTCCTCCTTTGGTGCGTGTGTGGCCTTTGCGTCTGGGTTCCTCCCACTGTCAGACTGAAGGAGGCAAGCAAACAGGAAAGTTGAGAGAGATGTCTTGGCGAGGGAGGGAGGGAACATATAGAGAGTATCCATCAATCTGGTGCCCTAAGCTGCTGTGCCTGAGGGCAGATGCCCCTCCCTGTCCCCCTAAATACACCCCTGGCTCACCTGTCCACCTACTCATTCACCCACTTGCCTACTGTCAGGAGGCTGGCAGGGACCTGGTGGGCAACTTCTGACAGTGCCGCGGTCGCCGTGTTGTGCAGCCTGGTTTATACCATTTTTGTCTGAAAAGAATAATGTTTGTAACTTTAAGTGATCCAATAAAATTATTGCCTAATCCAGGGCTTAATTTTTATACATGGACTACATGGCCACTTTTCCTATCTACTATTTTTCAGTTACACTGAGGGGTAGCAAATAAGTAAATAAATAGTTACATCCAAAATACTTCTTCATTACAAAACCTTTTAAAGTCAAACTTTGCCAAGCAGGCCAAGTTTTTCTAATCGCTATTTTTTGTTTGTTTGTTTGCTGGTTTCTTTCTGAGATATTTACTCTTTGCCTCCAGGGCCAATACACTTCCCAGGGCACTTGATAACACAAATAAAAATTATGGCATTATAATACTCAGTCATTACAACAGGCAGTTCAAAACAAGCACAAGTAGCACAGCACAAAAGTTAAAAGCATAATTTGTTATAAATGCTGAAATGTCTTAGAAGAGTTTAAGAGAGTGGAACATAAACAAAAGATGTCTTCTTCTGGAAAAAGAAATGACTACATCATAGGTTCCTCATGTTCTTTCCTGTTGGAGAACATTTCACAGGCAAGGCGCCATCGCTGAAAAATAGGACTGGTTGTGACCCACTATAGCTCAGGTGACAGTGATACCTGCAACAGACCTTCAGATGCAACATCTCAGTGAATGGTCATGTTGCAAAAGGGAAGATAGGATACACTTCAGTTAACGATCTTGTCTTTTCTTTGCTTTTTACAGCTGACAGACTTCAGGGAAATAGTCTCTCAGATGCTGGGGCTCAATATTGCCACCACCGGTCTTCCTGACTATGAAATAATTACTCGCCTCGAAAGGCTGATCCATTCTCATCAGCATCTGTTTGTTCCTTGTGCCTGCTTCCAAGACATGTCAGTGAGAGAAGATGGAGCCCTGCAGCTTCTCCACTGAAAACTTCCTCTCTGCAACTGGAGCAGAGGCTGTGGAATTCGTTTTTCGCTGTTCCTTTTCTCTTTGCCAGTGTAAATATTTCAAAATGTAAGCCCAGAGTGCTGGAGTTAACACACATATATCGTCCGCAGCGGGAAAGCTTTTAAATTATATCAGTACTATTTTTAATAAAGTGAACATTATGTACCCAAAAGTATCTTAATAAGCCTTAATATTATTTTGTAGCTGAAAAGTTTCTGTGCTCATCAAGAGACACTGTTACGATTATAATCCAGAAGCAGGACCTCAACTCACAGACTTTCCCTGAGACCAATTTTGAGAAATTCCTCCCTCAGAACTTTCTGCCAAAGTCCCCACCTAACAATTAGGAAAGGGCTTCCAATGAGCTTTTAAGGGGCTCCATAGAGCAGGAGAGGATGGGAAAGCCCCACCTCCCATGCATGATCCAAGACTGTGTGTCAACGCACTTGTTTTCCAAAACAAAAGATAAGATTAATGCTCTTAGCCAGTTCAGCACATTAATACCAGAGCATTACAACTTGCATTTTGTCCCAAAATTCTTTCTGAGGAAACTGCTTCACTATTTGCCTCATATTAGCTATGTGAATATTCACAATATTTGACTTTCTTATGGAAGAGTACTAGCATTGGCGGTTATCTATCCAAAGCAAATAAAAATAAGTCTAACATGGACAAAGTTCAGAAGGTTTATTGAACTGTGTCATGTAATTAGCTGCCTGATGAGAGAGAAACCTTATGATTTTTTTTGATTTGGCCCTGAGAAAAATATGGTAGCATGGTAGCAATTTTCACCTAGCCCATTAGTATTACTTGAACTTTCCTCTGAAATTTTACACATAGCAATTTTAATCAAGATAAATTAATAACAGCTTCCACAAAAGTAAAGGCTGTATTTATCATATACAGTACATATATGACATTAAAAGTATACTTGAAGTATGACTAGGTTTAGCCAAAAGAAATACTTATGATGCATGTCTGAATGAGAGAAGGCAGAGACTCAATCAGTTCTGTTTTGCAAAAACTAGTTTTAAAACCTCTGCAAATCCTTGCCAAACTGTAAAATATGATATTTCAATGACCAATATATAAAATTATTTCTCAGTTACTGGACCAATTTTATTTAGTTAAGCTATGGGATGCAGACGCTGGTGATCAGTACTGAACATGTTTTTAAAATAGCATTGCTTTAGAGTTCCTGGGTTTTTTAAAAACACCCTGTTTGAATATTAACATTTAAATAACAAATCATTTAAGAAAAATAAAACTTTCTAAGATTATTGTTGTCTCTAATGGTTATTTATATTGCTTGCCTTTTTACTGACTTGCATCTGTAATAGAGACATTATATGTTTCAAATATTCATTTGGTAGAAATGACAGAAATTACATACCTTTGTACTTTCTCTCTGTGCATACAAAATTCCTTACAAGTCACAAGAGAGAGGTACTTTGGCTAAGTAAAATGCTATTTCCAAAGCCATACCCCAATGTGCTCTTTGTCATGCTATACATCAGAGATGACCTAGAAAATGGGGGAAATGGCTGTAGGCAATTTCACAGAACCTGGGTACCCCAGACAAGCTTCCAAGTCTCCGATATCCTTGTGGGATCCACTGTTTCAAACAAGAAAGTGATTCATTCACCCTATTAAAATATCTATCTATATTCCCCAGAAAAAAACTCAGTGGCCTGAAACAAATCATTTGGTGGACTACTCAAAATTAGTAAAGCTTCTTTTTGACCTCAAAATAATGCACTGGCATCGAGAATAAGCATATCTAAGCAGGATTTCTGGTTGTAAACATGCTTCAGTTTCTGAATCTCATTGACCTCCTCCACAAGGCACAAGGGATTGGAGAAACACTCACTGTATGTAACTATCAAACACAAAGCCCAGCCCAGGATATCTTGCTTCCCAGGTGAAAATACACCTCTTCTGCATTCCATACGCAGAATTCAGCAATAATGCCAGGGAATGAACCATGACATTGGGGATTAAACAATATTGTACAGTCTAGCTCAGCGATGGCAAACCTTTTTGCCATCGAGTGCTCAAACTTGGCGGCAGCAGCGGCAGCGGAGGTGGCCAAGATCGGCGGCAGTGGGTAAGAGGGCGCAAAGGCTGCAAGGGTGAGGGAGGGTCAGGGTCAGGGTCATCGTCGGTGGTGGGAGGGGCAGGGATGGCGGCGGTAATGGCTGTGGAGGTGGGGTCAGGTCGTCGTCGGCAGGGCCGGCAAGGGCGATGGCGATGGGGACAGCGTTGGCGTTGGGGGTTGGGATCGGCGGGGGGTCAGGGGGGGCGAGGTCGAGGGCAGCAAGGGTGATGGGGTCAGGGGTGGTGGCGGCAGTGGTGGTGGCGGGAGGAACAGGGATGGGGTTGGTCTTGGCAGTGCATTTGGCGGAAGGGGCGGCAGGGAGTGGTGATGGCAATGGCGACAGCAGGGTTGGCCTGGCACCCAACATGTTCCCTGCCCCCCCACTTCCCCCGCCACAAATTCCTCATGGCTGGTCCAGCGGAGGAGGAAGTGGGGGGGGTAAGGAGCATGTTGCGTGCCAGGCGAAAGCTCTTTCCATGCCACCTTTGGCACGCGTCCCATAGGTTCACCATCCCTGGTCTAGCTGAAGGTAGGTGGGTAACGTGGTGGACACAGAGCAGACTGGCTTAGGAAATTTGAAGGTAAGGAAAGGGAGGACAGCTCTTAATTCCTGAGAGCACTGCCTCACTCTCTAATTATATGACCAGCCCTTTCCAGGAGTGCAACTTGCGGGGGGGGGGGGAGACCAAGTGGGGCATGCTTCCCAGGCACCACACTGGAAAGGGGACACCAAAATCACAAAATAATCATGTGCCCCTAGTTGTGACCCTGGCCCACCCACTTGCTCCTTCTTGTCACTTGCAGATGAGGGGAGGGGAGGGGGCTGTCACATGCAATCCCTACTAACAGGTTTGAGGGGGCAGTGGCTCAATCAGCCTCCTCACCTGCACCCTCCTCTTCCTCCCCCTCTGGCAGGTTGGGTGGGAGCGGGGGCAGGCTTTCAGAACGGGAGAGGAAGCCTTGAGTTGTCCCTCAACTCCGGCAAATGATGGAGGTGGGCTTGAAGTGGAGACCCAGACCCATGAAGTTTAGATGCAATGAGAGGGAGCGAGCACAAAGATCTCTCTGCCACCTTCACCCTGAGAAAGAGTTAGTGTGTGTGGTGTGTGTGGGGGCAAACAGCCTTCCTGGGGTGGATATTGTTTTGAGGTGGGAGGTCATTGAGAAAGGCAGAGGATGGGGGAGCCTGGCGGGAAAGGGAGCTCACATCTGATCTGCCAGTTGGCGGGTTGCTCTGCTTCCTCCTGGACACTGTGGGGCAGTGGTGTGGGTGGCTCAGTGCCCCCCTCCTCCCCTGCCGAGGGGAAAGGCAACCACAGCAAAAGAAGCAGGGCAGTGAGGGGAAGCCATGGTATGGCTCTCCTGCCCATCAGGTGCTCCCATGGCTAGGCAGGGCATGCCAGGGAGCAGTGGGGTGGTCATGCTCCCACACCAGGCATAGGCACATCTCCATTGACAGCAGCTCCTGTATCCTTTCCTGGCTGTGCCTCCTTTACCCATCCATGAGGGTGTGTGCAGAATCCATGTTGGTGCCAGGTGTCACGGGCCATAGTTCCTGGCACAAACATCCACCCGCTTTAAACTGAGAATTATTCCACAAATCCTAAATGTTTTTCTTATGCAGAAGAAGATTAATTACAGCTGCTGTCAGAATAAACAAAGTTCAGCTTTAATAAAAGAGGGGAAGGAGGGAGGGAGAGGGAGGCTAGAACCGCAGAAAACAGAAACAACACCAGCGTGTGGGAAAATGGGGTGGAGGAGAGGAATCAGGTTTCTTTAGCAGCTTTAAAGGTCAGGGTCTGATTCAAAACACACAAAGACCACTGCTACATAATTCAGTGCTTTCATGAACTGTCAAATATATGTTTCTAGTCACAATATGTCTGTCCCACTGGTGGATGGTGAAAACTTCTGTTTCTGTTTCATTTGGGGTGGTTTTTTTGTGAGGCATCTCCTTTTCTAGAAACAAGAAATTAATTTATCATTTGTTTGGTGCAACTCTTTTGTCTACCACAGATGGGGTGGGTCTTTCAGGTCACTTGAATCTGTTTTTTCCCTCCATTCACTAGTCCCCCAAAGCCCCATGAACCAGTCAGTGGGAAAGGACGGGAAGGGGGAGTGAGAAGTATAGGACAAGGAGGTGCATGGTGGTGTCGGCAGGAAGGCAAGGAGAAGTGGGAGGGGACAGAGGGTGGCAAGGAGGCATGTGGTGGCTGCTGTGAGGCAGGATGAAATTTCCAGGTGAATGGGAAAATGAAAAGTTTTATGAAAGAAGAACACACACACACACACACACACACAATGTTTGTGTTCCCTAGACCAATCTTTCTCATTCAAGAGGTTATCTCTGGGAAATCTCTGAAAGAGCCTGAAAGCAAAAGTAAGGACTTTTTTGTGGGCCTTTTCCTTTTGTTTTACAGTGTGTGTTGTGTGGTTACAGTTGCGACTGACTCTTCTTGAATCCATGTCCATGGAGTTTTCTTGGCAGGAATACGGGAGTGGTGTGCCAGATCCTGCTCCAGGCGCCTACAGCACGTCGAATTCCCTGGTGGTCTCCCATCCAAGTACTAACCAGGGCCAACCCTGCTTAGCTTCTGAGATCAGGTGAGATCCGATGTGCTTAGTGCATCTAGTACATGGACCCCCCCCCCCTTGAAGGATTATATTCACAATTTAGTAGCATGGTGGATTTCTTTAAAAAAAATTACACATCCCAAAATCAAACAGCCAGCATGATCATATCTATTTTAGAAGAGAAAAGGGGTATTCACACAACATTTCTCAGAGCATAACGGAAGAGTTCTTCCATGCATAATTAAATGCATAAATGCATAAATGCATAAATGCATAAATAAATAAATAAATAAATAAATAAATTCTAATCTCAAAATCATTATATGAGGGGGGTTTTTTCCAGCTGACTTCTATTTCCCTTTCCCCAGTTTTTTTTAAAAAAGGAGTAGGGGGGAGTCATTGGTCACACCTGAAAGCCTGCAGGGGCTGAGGCTCCGCAGCAAAATATGACACAATCCCACACTACCCCGTTCTTCTGGACTCAAACTAAAACCAAGTGGACATGTACCTTTTACCCTTACTCCCTTGTTTTGGTACTAGCTTGGCTTGCTATGAAATTTATGGATGGGAAACTGGCCAATAAACAAGTAGAACCTCCCCATGCCCATTGTGCACACACACCATACACACACTACCACCTTGATTAGCTGGTGACTCTGGGTGTATGGAAAGTTGCTGCCAGTGGTTTTCCCACCCTCAATAAGCAGCAGAAAGCCCTGAAAATAAGCATTATATGAGCAGCACATATGTTTCTTTGTAGGAGACTCGCTAGGCCCTGTTTGGTATAGATCAAAGCACGCAAAACAAGGTGGACGTGATTTTTTAATGAAACAGTGCAACTGATCACGGGGTGTTTAAAACCAACCCCATTACGAAAGGTGCATTACCTAGTTCGCATTCCTCCACCAAAATTCTGACGGAAAAGTACAGTGCATTGTTATGTGGTTATCAACCACCAAATCTGGGACTGAAATCAAGATATAGTTTCCTCAAAACCTCTGCCCACCCCCAAAAATCAACCCTAAAGACTACCCTAGAACTATGGAAGGAGAGCATGGAGCTACTGGGTAACTGGGAAAAACCACATAACTCTCCACCGCCTGGCCAACTTGGCCCCTATGGAAAGCATTAAACAGACAGCACACTGAGGTTGGGAGATCAAAGGATGACCTGAGAAAATGGGGCTTCCCTAGAGGACACCTGGTGCGAATGTGGAGAACAAACCATCTCACACTTGTTGCAATGCATACGATGCCCTTCAACATGCACAGAGGGAGATCTTTATGTTGACACAAGGGAATGCTGCTGATGTGGCCCAGTATTTGGCAAACGCCATCTAGTTAAAAATATCTTATTCATTTTATATACCTGTTCATATGCAATAATTTTGTAATTTATTTATATTCTGCTTAGTAGTGTATGTTTATCTGTCAATATAATTTGTTGGGGCTGCTGACACAAATCAAGAAAAGATGAGCAGTGCAAGAGAAACTGGATTTGAAAATGCCCAGTCCAATTAATTCCATTCACCTGGTCAGATTAATCTGGCCCTGTCAGCTGCACAACCTGTGCTGCATTCTCTATTCAAAATTAGAACTAGACTATGGTGATACCTTCATAGGCTGCTGGTTCTAATTTTGTTTGTTTTAATGGCTGCACGGCTCAAAACTCCTTATTCTCTATTCAAACTCTCTCTCTCTCTCTCTCTCTCTCTCTCACACACACACACACACACACACACACACAGAGAGAGAGAGAGAGAGAGAGAGAGAGAGAGAGAGAGAGCAGCCATAGCCAACTGGAGATTCTACCAATGAGACTCAACTATAAATCCAGCTTCTTCCTCAATAAACTGGTGCCTTTGTTCTCCAGTGGGCCCAGTTAGAGGTGCTCTGTCTGACTTCCCATATGTTTCGTTCAGCCTCATTACCCTTCCACAGATGATATGAGTGAAACACAAAGTATAATTATATATGGATCAGTTAATCTTCACACAATTAATACAGCCTGACATTAAAAAAGAGGGGGGAAAGTTATAGGCTAGAAATGTCTTAAAGAGAGCTCTGCAGATATCCTGGACAGCCAGAAGATGAACAAGTGGGTCCTGAATCAAACTAAGCTGAAACTATCTCTGGAGGCAAAAATAATGAAACTTTAACTGTCTTACTTTGGGCACATCCAGAGACAGCAGGGGTTTTGGCAACAGCAAGCATCCTGGGAAAGGTGGAAAGGCAGCAGGAAAAGAGGATGATGAAACACATAATGGGCTGACTCCCTAAAGCAGTGATTCCCAATCTGGGGGTCGGGACCCCTTTGGGGGTCAAACAACCATTTCACAGGGGTCGCCATGAGCCAGTGAAGAAAAAGGCACAAACGGCTTGGGTCTGGAGGAGAAGGGGGAGGAAGGGGGAAAAGAATGAGTTACAGCTTGGGAGGTTGGAAGGGGATGTCAGTCAATGGCACCGGAGGCTGAGATTGGCTGAGGGTGCCTATAGAGGGAAATCCTCTATGGCATCTGTGGCAGTGGCCTGCCAAAGGGGGCTTGTGGCCTCTTCCAAGCAGGGCAAGGGGTCACCACAACATAAGGAATGGTATTAAAGTGTCACGGCATTAGGAAGGTTGAGAACCACTGCCCTAAAGGAAGCCACAGGCTTGGTTTTACAAGAGATGAGCAGGGCAGTTGTGATAGGATATTTTGGAGATTGCTCATTCATAGAGTTGGCATAAGTCAGGCAACTTGACAGCAAGGTTATAGCAGCAGCAGCAAAAACAACATATACCAATAGAAACGAAACAGTCTTTATAAGTGATTATTGGTTATTTCTGAATTTATAATCTACCTTCTCGTAAAAGTTTGGTGTAAGATAGCAACCATTCAGTGTTTGTCTTCTTATTGTGCCAACCAGCTATTAAGAAATGTGGGGGAAAGACTAGTATGTGGGCAGAGACACATCAATCAAGAGCAAAGAAAAGACAGTAAAGAAGTAGAAACTTCCCTTCCTTTTCCAGGAGTTGAGTCCAACTGGACTTCTTTTCTTATGGGATCAAAATAATTCACCATTCTTCCAAATAGCTTCTTTAATTACTTCACAGATGTATTAGAGGCACTAGGCAACTGAATGACACATAGTGAACACAAACACACACAAGTCTCATGATGGGCTCATGAAACAATTTCCATTCTTGAAAAGCACCCTTTAGAAATAAAATACTGCAAATAAAAGCTATTCTAATGTAATCCATATTTTGTAAATAATCTTGTATTTGTTTTTAAGGGTCATTGGAAGATAATATGACAAAACAGAAATGTAAGAAGACAGGAAAAGGATTTCCCTGGATGCATTGTGTGACTCTATGGCTATGCATATCATTCTTCAGATTGTGTAGGTGCAAATATAAAGTAATTGCTTGTGTTTGTTTGAAGGGCTCAACTAAGATGACTCGCTGTCCAAGACAAAGGAGAAAAGCCACCATGCCCCAAAGCAGACTGGATTAGAATGTCCACATCTACTTTGAATTGGTATGACAAGTACTCCACAACAACTGTTCAGTTTTTTTGGAAGTCACAGAATCTATTTTTAAATTCCTGAATAACAGAACAGATTTCTCTCGCATACTTCTCATTCTGAAAAACAAAATTCGGATATTGTCCCAGATGGTCCTGCATAATAGGAAAATGATCAAAAGTGTTATTTTTAAGGTCAGTAATCATTAGCTCAAATTTGCTTTTGTAGGGTGAAACTGTACTCATCCTCTCACCAATGCATTTGTTCATCAAGAGTAAGACTAAAAAGCCGTCTCTGAAGTGATCTTCCACAAACTTAATTTACAATGTTGAAAGTGATGTCCATAACAGTCTTTGGAGTCTATTGCTTGCCAAAACTTGCTGGTGAATGATGCAGTGGTAAGAAAGGAAATCTGTGAAGTCGTCATGCTGTCTACAGAAGGCTATGAAACCATTAACCTCACCTGTCATTGCTCTTGCTCCATCAGTAGTTATAGAAACAAGTCTATCCAATGGAAGATTACACTTTGTCACAAAAGAATGGAAAGAACTGAATATTTCCTTACCAGTAGTTCTCCCTTTTAAAGAAATCATTGCAAGTAGATGTTCTTTAACAATGAAGTCTTCAAAAACCATCTGGATAAAGACTAGTAACTATGTCTCTTATGTCTGTAGATTCATCCAGTTGGAGTGAGAAAGCAACACAATTTGAAACATCCTCCAGCAACTGTTCAGTTATGTCTCCACACATCTTTTCTATTTGCCGCACAACTGTGTTTCTTGATAATTGTACATCTTGAGTAGCAGCTATGATCTCTTTCTTATTTTTAAATCCTTTAAAACTATTGTCAGCTGCTTCAAGAAAACAATCTTTTACTAATTTCCCTTCAGTGAAGGGTTTGCCTTTCTTTGCGATCAGGTTGCTGACCTTGAAGAATGCTATGGTTGCATTGAACAAATGTGACCTTGGCTTTGCCATCAACTGTTGCCAAGTAGCTAACTTTGACTTAAGTTCTTTGAACTTTAGTTTATGAATTTCACTTTTGGGTGGAAAATCAGTATCAAACTTATTGCTATGCAGAGCCTTATAATGACGTTCCAGATCACCCTTTTGGGGCAAGGATACTGGGGTGTTACAAATTACACATCAACACTTATCTTTCACCATGATGAAGAAGTAGTCAATTTCCCATTCATCATGAAAGAGGTAGGTTTTGCTCTTCTCTGGAACACTCATCATCGTTATACTGGGGTGGCTGGATGTAAGAAGGCCAAATATGCTAAGTTACTATAAACTCTGGCTGAAAAACAAAATTCGGAAACTGGTCAGTTCTAAAAGTAAAAATAAGAATTCATCATACTGGGACCAATATTCAAATACCACCGAACAATCATAAAAACAAACAAACCTCCAACACCTGTCCAGCTGATCAGATAAAATCAACCACCACCAAACAAGTTCAAATACCACCACATGTGCTTTAATAAATTCTACACACAGTGTAGAATCAATACAAAGGCAAGGTGAAATAAATTACAGTGTAGAATCAATGCAAAGGCTAGGCAAAATAATTCTGCAGAGGCAAGTAAAAATCACAGTGGTTTGAACCAATTCGAAAATAAGGCATAGCCAAGTTAGAACAAAGCTGGAAAAGCCCCCCCCCCAATAACCTTGTTGTGTATGCCTGAAAACATTTAATGAAAACGAACTATAAAGTGACCAACAACCAGCACATGACACAAATAATACGGTAAGTGTATTCAGGCAAAACCTTAGCAAATGGATGTTGCCCATTATAAAACACACTTCTAAGAGGTATTGGGATGGGGGCAGGAATGGGTGATTCTGAGAAGCAAGAGACCAGATATGATGCTGGGTCTGTGGCAGTGTGAGGTCCAGGTGACAGCCCCCAGAGGCACCCAGAAACTATTGGCACAAAAACAACAAGCACTCACAATATATATTGGACCCTCGGTTTGTATAACATAAAATCTGTACAACATAAAAAATTCCGGAGATAGGGGAAATTTGCTTAACAGAATCACCTATGGGGCAAATCCGTTCAACATAAAAATGGTCGCAATTAGGGATTACTCTGTTTTCAGTGCATTCCTATGGGAAATTTGTATAAAGGAAAATTTGCTTAAATATAATTTCATTTGGAATAAATTAATTCCTTTATACAAGGTATCACTGTACTCGCAGGCAAGATTTCTGCAGGCAGGTTGTTAGGGATTTACAAGACAAGCAGAGGGTCAGCAGTGGTGGCAACCCATCGGCAGACAACCTGCTGGCACGAGATCCCTCCTAGCAACGGGGGGGGGGGAGCTGTTGGAGAGATGGAGCCAAGTGTGGCTGGCAATCTACCTCTGACCCCTCCACAATCTACAGGTAGATTGTGATCTACCTATGGGACATGCCTGCTTTAGATTTATTTTTATTTATTATATTTATATCCCACCCATCTGGCCTAAAAGGCCACTCCGGGGAACTTACAACATTCAGAAATAATAAAACAATATACATAGTAATAAATAAGTGCAACCAATAAGATAAAAATATTTAACAAAAGGAACCAAAATCAAATAAAAAAAAATTAGATCGGCTGTAACAACATTACAGTTAAATTACAGGAGATGGTGATGTCTGTATCGGGCACCCAGCTCTGTTCTTCAAGAACAGCTACAGTATGGGAGTGACAAGAAGGACAGATGGGTCCTTCCACTGCTACCAGTTAGTTAGGACGTGCCACCAGAGGCCATGAACTCTGCCAAACAGTAGGTCCAGCAAAGTTCAGGCCAACAGTTTTACACAATAAAAATTTGTCCTAGTCAGTCACATTTGCAAACTGACATGGGTAGGAACCAACTTATGTTTCTATAACCACATATTACTCCCATTAACATGAAATTACCCTGCAGGGCTGCTGATTCTGCCACCCGCTGGCTGCCCCCACCCTTTACACTGCCATTCCTCTCCCTTCCAGGAACAGTTATTGAGCAGAGGTAGGTGCAGGCATCTGCAGAAAAGGCACCTGGTATATCTGGCTGCATGAGCCGCCTTTAATTGGGACCCAACTATTCAACTGCAATGAATTATTACTTGGCTTTTGTAACTCAGGCTGAAAAGAAAAATGACCCACCCCCAACCCCACCCCCGGCTTCGGAAATGCTTTTTCTGACAGCATAAAAAGCAAAGGCAATTATCTCTCATTTCAAGAATTTCATTCTGTAGGTGAGGAGTAGGAGGAGTTGTAACCCAAGTGCAATGCTATTCTCTTCTAGATGGCACCTTCTAAATTTGATGGACCATATATCTCATCATTTCCAGACAGCATATTCTCTATTCTGGTGACAACTGGCTTCCTTTAATGCACCACCTTTTGTTTCCAACTGGGAGTTCCTGGGAGTTGTAGTCCATACAAAGGAGCTCTATCAAAGTATGAATTCAAATCTTGCTAGCAAAAGTGAGGACAGAGTGGACAGAACGTACAACTTTTGTGGTATTCTATTTACCACAAAACTATTTGTCTTGTCAAAAGGTATCACTGGTTTTAAATGCATAATTTGTCTACATTTCCCAGCCAGAAAAACACAGAGAGAATTAACCTAATGGAGGCTACAAGCCTGTTTATCTTGAAGAGAAATTGGTGATAAGCACTATTCAAGACAGTGGAACTTAAGGCTGAGTGAACCTCCATAAAATTCTGTCAGGTACTGGCTTTCCTTTTCAGATGGCCCTTTCCTGGGGGAAATGATTGTTTGTTCCCCTCCTGTTGATGCCAAGGCCTACACGCCTGCAGAACACTAGCAGCTGCTTATGCACCAGTGCTGTTACCATGGTGAGGAGACGCTCAAGCCCTACCCCAAAGGGGCCTTCAGGCTTTCCCTTCAGGTCTCTCATCCACTGGGCCTGTAAATAGCCCTGTTTTCAGAAGGGTAACTGAAGTTATCAAGTCAGATGTATCTAATTGGTTGTTCTAAATGATTTGTTCTTTGTTAAAAAAAAGAAAGCACCACCCACATACACTCACACAGAACATGGAAACATCCCTTGTTTGGATTCCAACTCACAGAATCCCCGGTCCAAAAAAGTCATGCATCCCATCTCTAGGAGAAAAAACTACAGACATTTTTTTAAAAAGGCAAAAGAGAGGAGGAGCCACTTTACTGGCAAGTTCATAAGATTTTATGGACATCCTAGTGGCAGGGGCCAGTACAGTAACAAAAAGTTTGAAGTTAACCAGAGAGGGGGAAAGGGACCTTTGTGTGTTTAATTTCTCCACACAAGGCTGTGTGTGGTGCAAGAGCACTGCAGCTGTTTCAGTTTCTGTGGCTTGGCAGAAAGTTTTTCTCAAAGGTTAGTGATATTTCTAAATATACTTTGCACAACTGGAAAAAAATTCTGTCCCATTTCTAAAGATGTAGTCATTGCAAGGTGGAAATTGGTTAATATGTTGGAAATAAATATCCACGAAAGTATTTTATTATTTTTAATTCAGTTCTCTTTATACTTCTCTAACTGATGTGTACAGTGCAACAAGGAAAAGGAAAGAAATGTCTTTTTTTCATTCTGTGGCAATGTTTTCTCTATTGGTTCATACACATTCTCGATCCTTGAATATAGTAGAGTAGTCAAGTACGAAACTAATAATGACTCTAGTATCCTTATATTTCCCCTCCCCCCTCCATACATTAAGGTTAGAGGACTTACTGTTTGTCCAAGTTTAGGAAATCGTTATTTCAGGTCGCTCGCTTTGTAGTTGTTTCTAAAGGCAGGGTGCATGAGTTGAAAATACTAAAAGTAACATTTTTATGCAGTTGGGCACAGCAGAAATACATGTACAGTGGAAAGTACAAGACTAATAGTTCAGGTTTTTGTCCTGTAAATGCTTCCAGCAATTTGCATTAACTATTCTAACAGGACACTGCTTTTATTGATTCAGGTGGCAAGAATATCATGTGGATTTGGAAATGGCACTAAAATAATAAT
This sequence comes from Phrynocephalus versicolor, assembly GCA_023846285.1. NCBI lineage: Eukaryota > Metazoa > Chordata > Lepidosauria > Squamata > Agamidae > Phrynocephalus > Phrynocephalus versicolor. Next base: position 304,188 of record JAHTLZ010000265.1, on the reverse strand, counting down.
GCTTTTTAGATTCATTCTTTTTTCTCTAAGTGTTTTACACATTTATTCCATTAGACAGTTGCTGTCCTGCTCCAGACGAAAGTGAAACCTTTTCTTATATTGTGCTGTAATTCATGTGGATTCCGTCTTCAATCCCTAATCCACAATTTATTAAAGACAGAAGCCATGCATGCTTTTGCTAAAGTAGGAGTAAAATTTCTAAAGGTGATTAAAAAGCCATTTACCTGATATGAGAGAATACAGTTCTTGGGTTTAACTTGGGCGTTTACAGAGAAACGGAGTGACTGGATATGTGTGGCAGACAGCTGTAAAATGCTGTTCCGCATCAGGGCATTCTAAACAATGCAGTGGCAAAGCCCGTTTATTAACCTAAATGGTTTAGTGTTCCATGTAACTGAGGCCATATTGACATGTTCCTAGGAACAATTATGCCCGGTCTAGTTATTAAAAGCAAAGCCCTTCACATTTTCAACACAGTGTTTGGAACCAGTGCACAGTGGCGGCACTGGCAACATGATGAAAACTATTTTCCCCTATCCCCACACTCACCTCCAGGGCAATAGAGCGCATATATTTATCTTTAACAGAATGACCCAATTCTCTGCTGGATGCCAATCTGATAAAGGTCAGCTACTGAACACCCAAGTCAGTCAGAACATGAAGTGCAGAAGTGACTTGGATGTCCCCCTGGACTTGAAAACAACCATGAATTAAGCAGGAAAATTCCTCAACAAATAAAATTGGAATGGACATAAGAAGAGCCATGCTGGATTAGGCCAAAGGTCCTTCTAGTCCAGCTTCCTGTATCTCAGTGGCCCCACCAGATGCATCTGGGAGTGTACAACACTAGATATCTCTCTCCTGATACCACTCCCCTGCATCTGGCCCTTGAAGTACAATACCCCTGGTTTTAAGCCTGGAGATTATACATCTCCATCATGGTTTGTAACCTGTGGTGGACTTTTCCTCCAGGAATCTGTCCAATCCCCTTTTGAAGGCATCCAGGCCAGATGCCATCACTACATCCTGTGGCAGGGAATTCCACAGACTAACAACGCTCTGGGTGAAATTTTTTCCCCCTTTTGTCTGTTCTTTCTCTCCCAGGCCTCAATTTGAATGTATCTTCCCTAGTTCTGGTATTTTGTGAGAGGGAGAAGAGCGTCCCTCTATCCACTTTACTCATGCCCTGCATTATTTTGTACATCTCAATCATATCCCCCCTCAGGCGCCTTTTTTCCAGACTAAAGAGCCCCAAATGTTTTAGCCTTTCCTCATAAGGGAGGTGCCCCAGCCCAGTAATCATTTTAGTCACTCTCTTCTGCACCTTTTCCAGTTCCACTATGTCTTTTTCGAGATGCGTTGACCAGAATTGTACACAATATTCCAGGTTTGGCCTTACTATCATTTTGTATAATGGCATTATAATGTTGGCTGTTTTATTTTCAATCCCCTTTTTGATAATCCCTAGCATGGAATTGGCCTTCTTTACCGCTGCCACACATTGAGTAGACGCCTTCATTGAGCTGTCCACCAACACACCAAGATCTCTTTCCTGATCCGTCACGGATCATTCAAAACCCATGAGTTGATAGATAAAGTTTTGATTTTTTGCCCCAATATGCATTATGTTACATTTGGCTACATTGAAACACATTTGCCATTTCGCAGCCCATTCCTCCAGTTTGGAGAGATGCTTCTGGAGCGCTTCACAATCTTCTCTGGTTTTTACCACATGGAAAAGTTTCGTGTCATCTGCAAACTTGGCCACCTCACTGCTTATCCCTGTCTCCAGGTCATTTATGAACAGATTGAAAAGCACCGGTCCCAGGAGAGATCCCTGGGGCACACCACTTCTTTTAGTCTTTAGTAATTTTATTTCCATGAGGGGGCTTGCTTCTCTAAAGAGAGCTGCTCTAGGTGAACTTGGGGCCAATAGCCTGAACTTGGGTCACAGCAAGTCTTATGGTAAATAAACAACGAATATGTTTTATTTGGCATTAGCTCTTCTCGACTGCAGTTGTTTGACAAATGCAAAGCAAATGTATTTGAGGGACTACACAAATTTATGGGACATAAAACATGTTTGTCTTTCAGGCACCATTAGACTGTTTGTCATTTTTATTGCAGCTCACCAACATGGCTACTACCATGTAGTGAATTCAAATTACTGTACAGTGGTACCCTGACTTAAGAGCAGATTGACTTAAGAGCAATTCAACTTAAGAGCGGAAAACTGTCAGTGTTTTAACTGCCACCCTACAAATTTTAGATACGGTCTGCTCAACTTACAAATACTTTTTTCATTTTTTTTTCATTTTCAAGTCCCCCCCCCCCAATTTTTAGATAGGTACCCTGACTTAAGAGTAGTTTGACTTAAGAGCATTCATTTGGAATGGATTAATAAGTTGAGGTACCACTGTATACTTCTATTTCTTCTTAACTTTGTGTATGTTTGACTTTTACTTTAAAGTAGGTCTGTGAGCAAACTCCTACTTTTGGAAAACAATCTGGCATCAAAATAATGAACCCCAAATCACAAGGAACATGGGAAGGTTTCTGGTTAATACGCCCAAACTCTCCATATTGTGACATGTAACACCTCATACTGTCACACCTGTTTCAAATCTATTTTAAAAAGAAGGGTTAGAAGACATCAAATAGCTGCTGCAGAGTATCCTTTGTGTACTTCATGCCACAGGTTTGGGTTAAGAAATGGGGCAACCCAGCAAACAGTTTGGGAGAGAGGCATAATAGGTTGCCACACTGCTTGCTCTCAGGGGAACTGCAAATATTTAACCAAACACATTAGAAAAAAATATATGCACTGAGATGGTGGCAAGCACATGGCCACCAACACTGCTTTCTGGATGACGAAATATTTGATTATTTCTGAATATCTGTCTGCATATATTTCCCAATTATTTTTAAACGGTATGTATGCAGAGAGTATAACTTTCCCAATTATTTGACCATTTCAAAAACATTTTAGAAGTCTAATGTAATGCTATAACTTTTGGCCCAGTGGTGTATGATTGCCCATTTAGTTACCAAGCAATTTATTTAGAAAACAAACCCTTGTATCAACAACTTTTTCATTAAAGATATATAGACATTCTCTGTAACATTACAAATACAAAAAACAGAGAAGTTTTCTATGCCATTGAAGTCTGATTTTCATGACCAACTTTCTTATTATATGAACACAATTATTACTTCATGCAGTTGGGATTTAAAAAACGATCCGGATCTCAGAAAGGGGTCTAAGGGATTAAATAGGATAGGGTTGAATGTGCATACAGAGCACAGAGTTACTTTTTGCCATATTGCGGCCTCCAACTCATAACCTGCCAGTGGTCATTCTGGCCGGGAGATTCTGAAAGCTGCAGTCCAAAAAATTAACTTTCCCAAGTTCTTGCTTTCCTACCATGCTTTCACTACCTGTTGTTCGTCTGATGAGAGGTGTGTTCTTTGATTTGGGAAACAGCTATACAGCAATGCCAGTTTGAGTGGAAGAGTGGTGGGGCTGAACCCTGGCAGAGGCTGTCTCTGCCAGCCAGCACTCAATCAGAAGCAGTGCCTGGTTCCCTGCCCCACCTCCTCCAGGCACTGCTTCTGAGTTAGTACATGGCAGCAGAGGCAGGACTGCAAAGCGTTGGAAACCTGTTTCTCCAAAATACCAACTGGTGCAAACTGCTGAGCTGGTGGTTCATGCCCATTTCTATTGCTGATAATTCTCTGCTACAAAAAGCAGAGGAAGAAACTAGAAGATCAATTATCCTGGACTTTATTCTAACCAATAAGGATGACTCGATGGATGAGGTTTTTGAAGTTGCCGCCGTGTGAGTCCATGCAAGTGCTGTATATCAGTAAGAAACACAATACAAAACAAAAGCAAAAAAGTTGACATAGTACCCTGATGACTTTTATGTTTTAATGTAAGCTTTTGTGGAACATGGCCATTTTCTCAGACATAAGAGTCAAAATACAGAGACTGCATGGCAAAGCCTTCATGCAAGGCTCTAGGATAAAGAGATAGTGGTGTTTGGTTGCATTCCCCACCTAGTAATGTAGACCCTTGTTTGGTATTCCATATTTTTAAAGTGTGGTTCTGTAAAAAGCAACAAGGGTTAAAAGACATAAAAAGCAGCAAGACAATGTAGTAATATAGAGCAGGCATTCTCAACCCTTTTTTTTTTTGTCCAGAGCCATAAGCACAATATGAAGGAAATATAGGCAAAATCCAGGACTGTTTATGATGCATCTCAAACTGCATGGTCTGTGAATAATTGTTTCCCATCTGTGTCCCCCTTCAAATGTGTTATGGTCCCCTGGGGGAGGGGTGTCATATAGCCCCTGTTGAGAATGGCTGATGCAGATACTGTAATTACTGACATTTCCTTTGAGGTTTGTTCTGAAAGGTGGATCTGTTTAGAATGGTGGGGAAATGATCAGAGATGACAACATAATTATCAGATTTGGTAATAGTTTAAGAAACCTTAGCTAATATTTAATCCATTGAGATGGATGTCCAGTATGTGTATATATTTTATATCCGCTGTTTCCCTCTGAATTTGTGTTCTGTAATTCTATTTCTTCAGATAAGTAACGTTCATATATTCTAAAGAGTGTCCTGGTAGACTGAAGAGATTTGATACAGTTTGTCTGTAGTGCATTTCTGACATCTAACTCAAGTCCATTAATTAATTTGCATAGAGATTGTTTTGTCTTTCCTATATAGAACACAGATGGGCATTGCTAGCAAAATATGGTATAGATTACAATACAAATAAAGGTGCCCTTGATTTGTGTATGACATTGTTGGGTTCTGTAAATGCGGAGGCAAAGCTGGCATTTGGGTTTGGTGCAAGTAAGCACGTATAGGCCTGACATCAAGTGCTTGGGAGGGTGAAGTCAAGGACGATTGGGAAATAATTTATGATATGTTTGGATGGTCTCAGTTATGGGTTGAAAGTGACAACTAGTGTTGGTTGGTCTTTTCCTCTTTTGGGTTTGTCTTGCAGTAGGTTACTTCTCAGTATTCACCTTGACTGTTTAATATGTTACTTAACCATATTGGATAGGTATATAGTAGTTGGAGATTCTTGAATTTAAAGTCTCTATCTTGTGGGTTCAAGCAGATGCAATTTACCTAATGACTAAGCTGTAAACAAAATATTTAGTATTGAGTTCAGGATGAAGGCATACAAGTAGGTACACTAATTAAGTGGTAATAAGGGGAATTCGGTGGCGGGGAGTGACCATGTTATTAAACATGGAATCAACTCAGAGACATATAATTATTATACAGCTTCCTATCCCATTGCCTATTTGTCTTCAGCTCTTTACCTTCTAACTCTTCACTGCTGCTGTATCTGAATCATTCTCATCTTATTTGTAGGGTTACAAAAAATCAGGGCACTAGATAAAGTTAAGAGGAAAAAAATCTCAGGATGAGCAGCACTGGAAGAAGAAAAAGGTTGATTTTTGAGTTTGAAGTGGCTTTAAAATCCATGAAGCCTTCCATCTTCACCCACCCACAGATATTGCTAGGGTTCATTGTCTCCTTATTGGCATGTCCTCATTAGCATGTACGTTGTACTTGCACAACATCGATGCAGTGAGAAGCCAGGAGTGGAATAAGGAGGCCGAGGGATTGAGCCAGTGGATGCATGCATCCAGTTTGAGCAAGGCAGGGGTGGAATACGAGCACTGTAACTAGTGAGATTTCTTGTTGCAGTAATCCTGGCAGCAGCGACACAAGACCTTAGAATAAAATAAAATACTGTACAATATAATAAAAAGAATCTGCAGGCTAGAAGAGCACCTTCTACAAGCCTCAGCGGTGGCATAGGCTCTGGAAAAACTCACCAGGCGCCATGCGTGCTACAGGTAAGACCATATGGATCGCCAGGCCTATCAGAAATAGCCGCAACTGCTGAAGCGTCTAGAGAAGTTGTGCTACCTCACCAGAAAGTGCAAAGTTTTTCTCTTCATCCTCCAGCTATTGGTGGCCGTATTACCTGAATATCCAGGTACCGCTCAGATTCTCTGTCTATTTACACAGATGACTCCTGGGGTTCCTTTCTTTAATCAGCTGGCTGGAAACAATGCTTACCCCTTAGTGAAATATCTAGGACAAAATCCTAGACCGAGCTCTCTCTAAGGGTCATAGCTGATAAATAGCTAGGCAGCAGGAAGTCAAAGACTGCAATATAGGAGGGTTATACCTTCTGCCAGCTGAAGCACACCTGGGTGGCTGCATGCTTTCCTTTGGGTAAAAACGTAGTGGTCATCTCCACGCTACGTTTAATAAACAGTCCTGGTTAGGGATGGGCATTTCATTTTGGAAACAGTAGGTTACGAAATCCAAAGAGGAAGCACGCTGCAACATCATCTTTCCTGCTTCATACTGCTGGCCAATCAGAGAGGGAGGCAGGGTGATGCCTGCTACTGCACAGCTCCTGATTGGGCAGCATCACAGATCTGGCCCAGATGATGTCGCAGCATGCTTCCTCGTTGGATTTTAACCCTGTGCGAGACAGAGAAATGGAAAGCAATTGGATCTGCGTGTATCAGCCAGTTCCGAGGACCACCTGGGCTCATGTGGTTCATTTAGTAACCTACTAGTTCCAAAATGAAATGCCTATCCATAGTCCTAGTGTCTGCATAAGGGAGTAAAAAAAACAGCTGTAACCAAGACGAAGTCAACTATAATGTGCTATCTAGAGATGGGCACAGAACAATTTTTTAATTTTGTTTCATTTTTCATTTTGTTACTGAACAGAATGAAAAACGAAGTGCCCTTTTAAAAAAAGAAACAAATGAAACAATTTTTGTTTTGTTCTGTTCTGTTTTTGTTTATTATTTATTTTGACAAACACCGGTCTCAGTGCTTGTCAAAAGAAATAATAAATATAAATGCCGACCAGCCTGTGGGGCCAGCTGGTTGGCGCTAGGCTTAAAAAAGAAAAGGAAATGAAAAACAAAAGGAAATGAAAAATAAAACAATTTTTTAAAAACATTTCATTCCAAATGAAATGAAACTACCAAAAAAAAAATGAAAAATGAAATGAAATGCCATTTTTGGTATTTCGTGCCCATCCCTAGAGCTATCTCTTCAACATTTTGTGTAATTTGACCTTCAGCTTCTCAGTAACAATTTGCTTGCAATGTTAGCCTTCTTTTTACTCTTATATCCACAGCTACTAGCTTTCTTTTCACTCTCATATCCACAGCTACTCTAGTATGTTGTACTATAGGCATGCAAATGTTCAGTTAACTTGATAGCTAAAATAGGAGAAAGAGTGGGAATGAATATAATCCATACACCAAATGCGCACTTCAGTTGCAATCTGATTATCCCGATTTCTTGCAGCTTAATCGTACCTTCACATACTTCTGTTTTGGCTACAACCAGAATGCATTACCTTGAACGTTAGGCCATGATGAAATGCTGATATTTTAAACAGAATAAATTTATGGGCACAACAGGACGATGTAAAAGAGTATAAATCAAGATAAAATATAGGCTTTACATTAAAGAACCAATCTAATTTATGAAACACAGCTAGGCTACATTTGTAATAGGAAGCAGTATTTATGTGTTGGGAAGAGTGTGAGAAGGATTTATCAAGCTAAAAAGACTGGAATAAACATAAATGTCATGGACAGGACACAGCTAAGCCAGGAAAATAAGCTGGTTTCAGCTTTCAGGCAGAGGGATGGATAGAGAGAGATTTAAAGGCATCTCCTTTACATCAAGCTCCCAGAATATAGGGAAGAAATAATTATATGAAACAACCAGAGTTGTGTATTGTTTGCACTTTGGGGAAGAAGAAGGAGGACAAAGTTCAGTGCACTAGTAATTAACATTTTGCACAAGCAAACTAAATTCTGCAACCCAAACATAAAATAAACTTAATTTATGTTGTTTCAATTGGGAATAGAAACAATCAAGGATCTCTGCCCACTGGCAATTTCCATTTCTAGCTTTTGAAATCTGAATAGCCATTATCAATACTCATTTAAGTCTCTCTATGCAACTATAAGAGGTAGAGAAATGCCATCTTCGTTTTAAATGAAAATTTGTATCCTCAGCATGTTGAATGCTTCACCTCAAATCCCATTCTGCCATTCAAGTGATGTGCCGAATCCTCAACACTTCCCATGGAAATACTAGAGGACCCTGCACTTAAAAAGAAGAAGAGAGGGATTCAATTGTTTCTTTTAAGGAAGCAGCCAAGTTATCTAAGTAATAATTTCTAGGAAAAATACAAACAAAGCACAGACACAAGCAAAGAACGGCAATAGCATTGTGGCACCTAAAAGACTAGCTGTTTTATTTCATTGTACTGTAATCTATTGTATCTGAAGAAGTGGATGTACCCAAGGAAGCTCACATTGAAATCCAACTGCTGGTGTTAAGATGCCGCAACACCTGGTTTTGTTGGGTTTGCTTTTGTTTTTGTCTGGAGATACTGTATATACTGGATTTAAAACTTCGTCTCTAAAGACTTCAAAAACATGTGACAAAGTATTATATGGATTCAGTTATGTTGTTTTATTGTCTCTTAAAGCCTAAGGCGGTGGTTATATGATTAACCAGACAATAATCCAATTAAAAGTAAACAGGTAATCGGTAAAGTGAATAAGAGAAAGATGCAATACAGTAATGTCTGTGACTATTGGCACAATTGGGCTAGTAATCTCAAACTGCCCTGGTGTCTATGGTCAGCTGGGCAAAACTCATTCTCTGGCTCAAGTGATTAAGCTCTGTGATTTGAGCTAAACCATTAATCTCTAAGGTCTGCAAACACCTGAGACACGGAAACCACTTGCAAGGGAGTACTTGTTTCAGAGTGGGGGGAAAGTATCCTGCCAACCTAAACATGCGAAGAAGAAAGAAAAAGTAATTTCAATGGGTGAATTATATTTATTGGTTTGAAATCATATATCACTGTTCAGTAAATATATGGGGTGACCCCCTGATTGAACAGAAAATCCCACCACCTCCAAATTAACTTAGAAGAAGCACTGATGGGATCATTTTTAGGCACAGACCCTGCACATCTTCTGCTTCATTTCATCTCTGTTTACAGTTTAGTAAATTACAATTTGCCTGTGTATATACTGATGTTCATTTTTAATGGATTCCTTCTTTTTCAATATGCATACCAAGTTATAAAAAGATTACAGACTCCAGATAAGCTTCTTTGGGGTAAACATTTGGTAAAGATCCATATCCACCTTTGCATTCCTTTGAGCCCACAGATCAGCTCTCCCAGTTGACATGCACAGGGTGTCTTGACCTCTGGATTGGGCAAACCATTACAAGACGTCTGAGTTCTTGCTCACCATTATAATGTTCTGGCCCTGGTGCTACTTATTCCTTTTTATTTTAAACAATTATTCTGCATTTTAAATAAATAAACGGGGAAACATATATGCAACTCCTGGCTATGCCTGCTCCCCCCCCAAGAATATAGCAAGCTTATAACATGGCTGACTAAAATTAAAATGTCTCTGGATACTTCCCTATTTGAATAATGGAGATATGTTACTTTGGGTTTTTTTGAAAGGCTTGGAAATCTGAGCAAATCTGGTTGTTTTGCATCAGAGTGGTATTTTTTTTAAACATAAAAATAATAATGATGTTTATTGAGAAAATAAATAAATACAACAATGACTGAAGTTGGTATGCATTGCCTTAAACATAGAATAGATTAAATCAAATCTTCATGCCTCCCTGTCTTTAATAAACAGTAAACAGTAAACAGTAAAGCCCACACACCTAACCTGCCTGCCTGAACTCTAACAGCTGTGTTCTCTCAGCGCTCTCAACTCACAGACCAGGCTCCACTCTTTTTATACCATACAATCCCCCGCCCTCCTGCTGGGATTGGCTGATGACTTACATATGTATTTCTCCTGCTTCCAGGGTGTTGTCACAGCATGGTATACCTGGCAGGGGAGATACCTTGATCATGGAGTGGTATTAAATCAGTACCGGTAATTTAAATTTGCTGTAAAGCACAATGCCATTTACGAGATACTCTGGGCAGTTTCCCTGAGGAGGCTTCAGAGAACTGAGTGTAAACTGTATTTGGTCTTGACAGGTATGGTGATTTGATCTAGCTTTGTTCAGTTGTTATCCACCCAGCTCTAGGCAACACACACGAGGAATGCCCCTCAGAGCACCATCATTGCCTTTTCCATTTGGAGAGCAATATGTCTGAAGAAAAATACCTGATTTTCCACATGTAGAATCCACATGTAAAGAGCACTCTTCTTCCCTTCAGACATTTCATACTCCATGTAGAAAAAGCAATGATGTACTGTATAAGGCAGGAGCTAGGTGCTTCCCAAGAGATTGGGAAGTAATTACTTGAACAGGGGTTATATTATTGCAGTACACTATCAGCTAACACTGGCCATAGATGCTTTATCATCTCTCCTGGCTCAACTATAACTTCATTTTTTAAAGTTGTTCATGGCTTATGGACAGGATAATTGAAAGGTTTTCCTTCAGATATACTGCTGAAGCTCCTTCCACTGAATGATATAGAGAAGAGAAGATGGCCACCAGAAATGACCTTCTTGGTGGTGGCATCCCCTTTGTAGAAGGCCGGTCTTGCAATGTGATAAATTCTGTCCTACCGTATTATTTAAAGGCAATGGATAAGAATAATATTTAAACATCTGCATCCTGGCTAGTGTGTGTGGAAACTGGCGGTAGTCCTGTGTGTGAGAAATGAAAGTTTCAGGCCAAAAGTTTACATTTAAGGGTGATCAAAGATTGGTCCTTTTACATTTTTCTAAGCATTTTTTTTTAAAAAAATCCCCTTTCCCTTTCAATATTTTGTACACAACATGAGCTTAATTTTCTGCCTAACAAGCTCTGTGTACATCCAAGGCAATCTTAAAAGGGCTGTGTCAAATTTCAGGCAGAAATGGGAAGATCATGTGACAGATGGGAAGAGCTTAAGAAACAGAAGGAAACTAATCGCTTTCAGGGCCACTTGAGAGGGGGGAAAAACTATCCCACTGCTTAGCAATCGGACAGTGGAGGACCATGATGGAGCAGTAAAATAAATGTTGCTCTGAAGGAATTAATGGTGCCTCACTTGAAACTTTCTCCACTAGTAACGAGGGCCCACTTTAAATAGCACTATGTGTCTCTTTCCTACATCCCTGTTAGTAAATGGTGAAGAAGCATAGCTCTCTTCATGGTTTATAGCACAGGAAGCAAAATTCAGCTGGACCACAGTGGGATTTTCCTGGCAAATGAATATCCCTGTCAAGTGTCAACATCTCTTCATACATCTCCTAACCAGAGTGGTGAGTTAAAAATCAAGCTGCCTACTAGTGTGGGGAGGGGGTGAGAGACAGAGAGGGGAAAATTGAGCAAACAGAATTTACAGGGCTCTTTGATAGATTTTTTTCCCAGCCTCTAGCATATGGTGGTGCTAGTACTTTATTTTTCAGTCGTCATGTTGCTTCATTTGACGGTTGTATCAGGCTGCTGGTTGTTGCCAGAAAGCAGATCTCACCCCAGCTGAAAATGCAAGCACACATGCAGCAGAAACCACTCAATAGGAGGAAGGACAGTTTAATCTCTCATGCTCCTGGTTTGGTCTCAGAATGAGAAGACTGGCTGCAACTCAGATGATCTTGTCAAAGTAGGTAACCCTTCTTTCTGGATGTCTCTGATACTTATCTTTTTTTTTTTAAAGCCGGCTATAACTTGATTGTACACCAAGGAATTGTACTCGTACTATGTAGTTAATCATCTTCTCATTGTGCTGAATACCTCCCAAAATTCATTCCTCCCCTCCCCATAGTGGCAGATTGTGGTGTTGCTTCCTGGAATTTGTGTGTCTTGCTGTGGAAAACTGACATCTGGAGGACTAATCACTGGGGATGTAGAACGAACAAAAATGTGCTTCCTTTTCCACAGAGCAGGAATCATAGTTGGTTTTCAGTTCGCCATGTGAAATATTTGTTTACATAACTCACTTAGTTGAAGCGCCGTATTATAGGGACTTCAGCCTCTTGGTTCACACAGACCTCTCCATTCAGTTGTTAATGCAGGAAACAGGAATAAGTATACTACTTTGATCTCCAGAGCTTCTGCAACTTTTTAAGTGAATATGCGTGTGTGAATTGCATTTACATTGCAACAATGCTGGCTTTCAGTTGCAAAATAAATTAATGCATTTTCTACTTCAGCTGGCATTTTCAGAGATGTTTTGAATGAAAAATGTAACGGGCAGGCAGGCCATGCCTCTAGATTCCTTTGCTTGTCTAGATAAAGCAGCTCAAGTTTTTCCCCCTCCCAATTTGGTTTACAGTATGATCAGTGTGATATTATGGAGTTTGACTGTTAGTCACTTAGCTGCCAACAATCAAGTAACACCAAGGCCAAGAGCTATTCACTCTATTCATGGTCAAGTTAGGAATGAAGTTAATTGTCCAAGATCACATTTTAAAAATGTTGTGTTCTTTTAAACCATGCAGGTAGTTTTAAAATGCTGGATAGATGCCTTTTCAAATAACTTTTTGGAAGCATGACTTGAGGTTGCAGTCCTGTGCACATTTACCTGGAAGTTAACACCATAAATGCAGTAGGACTTTCTTCCATGTAGACATCTATAAGATTCTGTAGACTAGGGTGAGAAAATAAGACAATAAATAATGTATATTAAACCCACCTTTGGATGTTAGTGGGGATGGAAGAGAGAGAAAGATAATTTGACTGGAATATCAAAATAGTTGAGGGGCTTGGAGCACTATTTTCTTAAATGGTTATTGAATTTATTAGATAATAAGTTGATGTTTTTAGAAAAAATCTTACAGGGAAATATATTTTGTAAAATGCTTTATGGAAGGAATAATTCTCCTTGCAAAATTGAAAACTCTACCCCTATCTGAGCGTTTTTCTTATTTTAAAACTACATGCATCACTATATCCCTTTTCCTTTTATCAAATTGCTTCTGGAAGGGTGATTGACCTTACTTTGGATTAGCTTGGTTCTCTCTCTTATTCTCCCAGTCTGTCAGCAAGACTTTACCACTGCATTTGGCACAATATGTTGCGCTCCGCCAGAACCAGAAACTCGTACCTTCTTTCTTACTGATATTAAATGCTATACAAGTATGAAAGAAAGCAAACCAACAAGTGCTGATTATATCCTGCTCCGTGGAGCTTAAAGCACTCTCTGGTGGTTTTACAATATACAGTGGTACCTCTACTTATGAGCGGCACTATTTACGAGCAATTCAACTTGAGAATGGAAAACCGTTAGCATTTTAACTGCTGCCTTACAAATTTTAGATGCAGTCTGCTCTACTTACAATTATTTTTCAATTTTTTTAATTTTTTTATTGTTTTAGATACAGCTGCTCTACTTACGAGTTGTTCGACTTATGAGCATGTATTCGGAACGGATTAAACTCGTAAGTAGAGGTACCACTGTACCACATTTTCTGTCTATAAGACGCACCCATTTATAAGTTAACATCCAATTTTCCAGCCTGGAATAACAGTTTCTCTATTGTGTGTTTCTCTCATTGGCTTACTTCCATGTATAGATGACCCTAAATTTTTAGTCTAACAATTCTAGTAAAAACATACTCTTATACATGGAAAATACAGTAATTTTACAGGCTAGACATTGCTCCCTCCCCTGTGAGCTAGTACTCATTTTACTTACCCTGGACGATAGAAGGGTGGGTCAACCTTCAGGCAACTATCTGAGCTCATCAGGATTGAAGATTATGAGTAGAGTCCTGACTACAGTATTGCAGTGTAACCACAAGTCTGTATATATAAAACTCCAAAATATAATGCCCAAGATCCTTCTGAGCAGTGGTGGAACATAATGCCCTACCGCCTTTTTAGGGTGTTTGCGGGGTCCCTTGATAGCATGATGACTACCATTACCACCAAAGTATTAAGTTTATTCAGATTGCTCCTGGAAACTTCACAAAAACTTTTATTCACAAAAACTGAAAGTGCTCAGGCTACAGATGTGGTCTGAAGAATTTGACTTTACGGAATCTTGGCCAAAACCCAAATAAGAATTCCCAAACATTTTATTAGAACAAAGATATTTCAGTGGGCTCAGAATTGCTTTGAAAAAAAGTAAGGAAAAAGTAATGGTTGTAAGGCTGGGCAGAATACCTCCTAAAAATCATTGATAAATTTTTGAGGCTGGCCATATGGTAGAAAGATTATAGAGTAATACTTTGGTTTACAAGCATAATTTGTTCCAGAAATATACTTGTAAACCAAAACACTCTTATATCAAAGCAGATTTCCCTATAACAAAATAAGAATGGAAACTCAGATGAAAGAACTTGGAAAGAAGCGAATATGTCTGGGATTCCATTTTAGCATTGCCAAGTTGTTGCTTTTTAGCTGTTTTTCACCTTTGTAATTTAAGTTTTATACAAGGTATGTACTACAGCGTGTTTGTAGCTCTCTTGAGACCATGAATCCCCCAAATGAACAACAGAGAGGTAGCTAGTTAATCTTTATTTACGGTCAAAGACCAAACTATAACTACAAGTAGCAAATATACATACTATCAAATATGCATTTTATAATAATGTTTAAATTAATCCATAAAATTGATAGATCAAAGGCACAGATTCACAATAAAGCAGTCATGAGCTACATGTCTACTATGTTTCTTGACCCCCCATTTATGATCTGTTTTCGAACCCTTATTACTACTGCACAGAATTTAGCAGCTTGCCTGGTTATTTGGTAAAATTTGTCAGAGAGGAGCTGATGCGAATTAAAGTCTATTGACCTCCCAGAGATATTGTATAGGTTTTCAGTAACCTGGAGACCAAATTGAGCAAATTATCTGGGAGGAACATTTCATTACGGGTGAACAGTGCCCATTAGACACTGTGAGTCATGTTCCCCAGGGCCTAGGTTTGTGAGCCACCAGCTTAGAAGTGGACATTTCTCAACAGTCAATCTGTGTGGCCCCCTTATGAGGTCTCTAGAGCTCTGCATGCTTTACCTTACTTTTGTTTTGTGGCTGGCCAAAGGAGGTGAACAACAGGCTTCGTTTGCAAGTGTGGAAGCACAGACGCTTTGAAGGAATGTATCTCTGGGGGGGATCACATTTTATCATTTTTAAGGACCAAGGTGGGAACTTGTACAATTTGGTTATCAGAGCTGGGAGACATTAGTACTAGCCTCCTGACTGTTTTCTTTCTCTTGGAGGACATGACAGTGTATGACGTACGAGCTTCCTTCGCTTTCTAAAATGCCCATTTCCTTCTTGTACTGAGTCGTTTATGTTTCCTTAGCCCTGAAATTAGGATGGTATTCCATCACCTGTGCTGAAGTGAGTTTGGTCCTGTTCTTGACCCAAGTACAGTACTATTTGTTGTTGGTGGAGGAGAGGTTGTCCAAAAGGACTCCAATCATATCAGGCAGGCCACATGCTTTTAGAGATATTATTTGAGCTCCCAGATATGTGCTGTGTATTTGTGAGAACAGGCCCTGCCAGGTGCTAGTTGGGTAGCTCTGATTTTAGCAGAGACAGGAATCAATTTAAAACCCAGTTTGCTATCCATAAGGAAGACTAAAAGTTCAAAGTGAGTATGCTGCATAGGCGTACTTTGAACACCTTGAGACAAAATAGGGTCTCTTCTGTATCACAGATAGATTTGGTAACTTCCACAGTGCTTTTGCATTGTCATTATAGTTAACCAAATTGGCAAAATATTAAAATCCAAAAAGTATTTTAAGTATTTATTGAAGCTTGAAAACTAAGAAATGTGATATAATTACCATGCAATGTCTCCCTGAAGGCTGTAGAGTTCAACCTCAGAATAATCTTTTTTTTTTTTTTGTGGCCTCTGTGTGGTGACAAGGTAGTATTTCTGGTTTTGTTGGTCTGACACATATTTAAGGAACAAAACCCACAATGTTTTCACTGGCTAGAAAGGGAAGATCCAGATGTGTGTATTGCTTCTGAGGTTTTTCTGATGTGCAGTGCTGATTTCATACCTATATGAAGTATGGGCGTATTTGCAGTTCAGTAACATGGCGAAAGGCTCCAAAGAGTGGGGAAAATGTGTTGCACTTGCTACAAGTATTCTTGGGAGCTCCGGAGCATCCCTGCAGGGCACTGAAAAACTGCATGTGTGAAAAATGTTGGGTTCAGAATAGAAGACAAAAAGGCTAGTCTCTTGCCATATAAACTTGCCAAATCATAAATATCTGCTGGGGAAGCCATCCTCTATATCCCACCACTGAGTTCATTTGTGTAAACAAATGGGAAGGGCTATTTTTGCTCCCGCAACCAGCCGTGCAATGCCTTCTTCTTGGAGGTTTGACTGGCATTGATTTGGAGATAAGTCAAAAACACATTTAGTAGAACCCTTTGGGGTTAAGGGTCGAGGCTTGCACAAGTTTTAACATAATATTATGTTTTAAACAATTGTTTAATTTTTTTATTTTTAAAAAATTGTTTACACTTCTTATGTTTTGAAATCATTTCATAGGGAGGGCTTTAAATACTGTACAGTATTTCAAATAAGTCTGGTTTTTTTAAAAAAAAATGTTTAAAAAGAAAGGGGCATTAGGACATAATGGCAGAAGTAATTGCAGCTGGTATTAAAGCCTGGGTAGAAATGCCAGGAATAGAATTACCAATCCCAGTACAAACCATACTGGGACAATACAGTACAGTATAAGTAATGTTGGTGCTTACTGATAATGAGAGATGATTAGTAAACTATAGTAGCTGCATACACTTCCTGTCAAAGTGAGCCAAAAAGAAGGGCACAAGATAGGAGTACCAAATAAACAATCATCAGCAACAGAATTTTAATCCTTGGCATAATAAAACAGATGGAGAAATAGAGACTTCAGTGAATGATAGGTACTACAGGGAATGGAATGCTGCCGATCTTCCACAGGGTCTTAACCTTACATCTCACTTCTCCTTATGACTCAGCCCAAGTATTTGTCACTGTGGAGTTCTGAGAGCAATCACAGATACAAAAGATTAATCCTGGCAATCGTCTTCTGACAGAGTGGCATTGCTATTGTTTGTGAACTTGCTTCCTGCTGCTTTACATTTTAGCACCGTTTCAATTCAATTGTAAACAAACTGACTGGGGCAATAAATATTGAAAAGTTACAATTAATATATTAATTTAAATGCCTACAGATTAAAACCAACTAAATGTTTTAACATGGCGTCTCCAACAAGCTGGCATGTGTATGCCCAGATGCCAGTGGAGTCAGTTTTAGCTCCAGCTCTCTTCAATACATACATAAGACCACTTTCAGAGTTCATCCGTGGCTTTGGAGTTGTGCGACATCAATATGGTGAAATATTTTACATTAAGCAAGAAAGCAGAAGCAGCTGGGACAGTGCTTAGTCACTGTCTGGAGGCTGTGGTCAGTAAGGGCCAGTAAAGTGAAACTGAATCCAGGCAAGATGCAGATGATACTGGCAACTCAGCAACTCAAAAATTCAGCTGCCAGTTCTCCAATGATTGATGGAGTCAGAGAAAATCCCCTTGTGAGCTAGGTAATATGCTTGAGTGTCTTTTTAGATCCAGTGCTTCTCCTGGAGAAACAGGTGGTAACTATGACCAGGTCAGCATTTCATTATCTGTCTCTGATCCAAATATTTTTTTCCTTCCTTGTTGAAAGCAGGTAAGACTAGACTGACCTCTAACCTTGAGATTAGAGTACTGTAATTGTGGGGCTAGCTGCAATGACAGAAGCTACCACTGGTGCTACAGGCGGCAGCTAGGCTAGTTTGCATCCGCTGCATTAGCAGCCAGTGTTTTTCTGGGTTCCATTCAAGGTGTTGGCTGTTACCTTTCAAATCCTATATCACATGGGCACCCACATACTTATTAAACCTCTTCCACTCATATGAGCCTGTGCACCAATTGAGATCACCCAGAACTATTCCTCTAAAGGAATCATCTTTAGAAGTTGTTTCTCTTGAGCATATTGGAAAATATCTTTCTATATTGTGCACGCGCACGAGAATTCTCTTCCCAAATCCCTGCAAAACATAACATCCCTCCTGGGATTGAGGAAAGGATTTAAGGTGACATTGCTTTAGCCAGCCTCTGGAGGCTAGGAACTGTGATTCCACCATTTATGTGACAAGCATTCATTATATAATAGTACAGACAGGATAAAATTATCTGGTAAACATTCATTTTATTTGATATTTTTATTTGCATTTTTATCATTGTGTAAAGTATTTTATTATTTATTTTGTGTCTGCGATATATGTAAAAGTATTGTGGTGTGTACTGTTCTGGGTGTTTTCAGACAGCAGAATGGGTGTACTGTATTTTCAAGTCTATAATATGCTCCCATGTATAAGACGACCCCCCACACTTTTCCAACCCAAAATTACAGGTTTATAGCCGTCTCTCCTCAGCTTTATTTCCATGTACAGTATAAGATGACCCTCAAGTTTTAGTTTTACAATTTTAAATAAAAATACAGTCTTATATATGGAAAACACTATAAATGAAAATAATAAATAGATAGTACAATATAAAAAGATCAAGATATTGGGTCTTAGGCTTACATGGAGAGCCTACAGCAGTCTGTCTCTCTTGTATTTCCTCTGCAAGTGAATTATTATTAGCTATGGAAACTGACACCTAATTAACTGAGAACAAATCAGAGAGTGCATTCTAAGATATATTCCCAGAGCCTTGGAAACCATAGGTGTTAATTTTACAGTACTTTCTTCTTATTCAGCTGTGTAAAATAATGCTTTGGCCTATTAGGACTGCAATCTGTAGTGTACATGATCACTGGTTCACACATTAAGGGAGCAAGCTTAGGTCAGTTCTATGAGCATTTGTGAGTTAGGTTGAATTTATGTCTGACAACAGGGGACAACAACAGGGAAATAAACTGCCAACTCCATGGATATTGTGTAATCCTGCTCCTGTAATTGGGCTATGTCAGGAGAAGGGGCAGGTGCTGAAACCATCCTAGGCTGCCTTCTTTTTTTTGCACAGTTTTGAACTTTGATAAAATCCATGTTTGTTATGCAGCTGAAGTACAGATTTCCACAGGATAGCTACACCTCCCCTTTTGTTAACACTTGAAGTCTCAGTAACTCACTCGGAGACAGTTGTAGAAGAAATAATTTTTTTCCACCGCTGCTTGAAATTGCAGACTTGTGTGTCCTGCTTTGTTTATTCCACACATACCTAAGAATCAACTGAACAGATCAACAACAAACAAAACACCTGCTGCTACCGACAGACTGAAGAGAAGAAAAGATCTCTCAACAGCGAGGTGTGGCTGTCTTTAAATTCAAAGGCTGAGTGGAACAATTGGTTAATGCTGGACAGACAATCATCCAAGCTCAGCTATGTCCCTCCCAGTCACAGAAACGATGGACACCATGTGAGGTTGTCAATGAAATATCTGCATTGTTTTGCTCCCTGTGCTTCCAGGTATAGACCATTCCACAGCTTCACAGAGGAAATGCACAAGGACAGATTTCTCCCTTCTCTTTCACGCTTCCCACCCTATGAGGGGAGAGCATTCTATTTTGTTATATCCTATGGCCCCTGGAACTTCACTTTCAAGGAAAATACGATTGTTGCTAGAGAACACAATTGCAACTGGCCAAGCTGGCCATTGGCCAGCTGAAGCTCCGGCCAAAGAGTTCTCTTCTTGGGCATCTTGGAGATTAGCTGTGGAATAGCTCGTCCTGCCTATCTTTATGTCACTATTGTGGCTGTTATTCTTGCGCTGAAGAAAGTTTGGATCTCCCACCATTCAACGATTCCCTCTTTCCACCCCATGTGTGCCTATTGGAGAGCTTAACCGGTGCAGTCTTATCTCCTAATATAAACGGGCAGAAACTCATTTCTAGCAGCAGAAAAGGCTCACATGCCCACTCCTAAGCTAGTACTTCTGGTTTATCTTCTAGTTTGGACTGCACTGCTAATCTGTTAATTGATTCAATTAGTTAATTAACCTACCTTTTTAAGAACAATAGTTTATGAAAACAGTTGAAGCTCATATCTATGTATTTTGGCCCACACACATTTGAATTAGGTTCCATCTGCTAAGTAACATGTATTCCAGTAAAACAATGTACAGTGGGACGCCTCTGATTCACTTATCTGTAGCCTGAAAATATTTTTTAAAAGCCTCACATAAATAAAAACCTTATGTAAATAAAAGCATATTTCTAGGGTGTATTTACGAGAACTGGCCATTCAGGGGAGCCAGAGACCTTTGATACATAATGTCTAATATTTCCAAATAGAGAAATATTTGGCAGTCCAGTGGAATTTGACAGATTGGGCACAAAGGTGCCCGGGATTCCGCACACCAACTCCTCCCACTCAGAGGAGGCAGCAGGGCAGAGAAGCTCATGGTGCCCCTTCCGACCGGACACTTTTAGGAGAAAGTAGGACAAATAATCTATGGCACCCACACCACACCAACAGGATTGATCCGCCAGACTCCATCAATTGGCAGTAAGTGTCCATCTGCATTTTTTGGTATCTGGTGGGGGCTTGGGACCAATATCCTGTGGATACTGCGGTCCTAGTGTACACATAAATGCAATCATCTTGTGATGGTCTAAAATACAGTATTGTGTCTTGCTGAACAGTGATGATCATTAGCAAATATAATATGTAAAATGTTGTTGTTGTTGTTATTATTATTACTAATTGAAGAAACAGAACTATAGATACAGAAAATGTAGTTACGAATTAAATGGAAACACTTTTGTTATAAGTAACATGCTGTTTTATGTTTATATATGTGCATATACTGTATTTTTATTTCAGAAGGATGTGGAAGCTCAAATTTCTTAATAAGGGTATATGTGAAAGATGTTCATGCCAACCATGAGTAAATCATTCTTGGCAAAATATATTATTGGGTGGATGATCCAAAATATTCTGAACAATGAGATTCAGTATGTCTCCAGCAGGAGACATCTGTAGTCTAATTTTTTGAAATTGGAGATTTGAGATCCAGTTGTGGAATATATATCTTCTTTAGCTGAGTCAACCCAGAGGTAGAAAAGAGTTCAAATAATCTCAAAATGTAATTACAGTATTAAAAAAATTCATCTGCAAACTCTCAGTGGAAGATACTGGGGACATTTAAATTAACACATCCCTTCATCCCACCAGATACCGGTACATCGAAAGCTACTACCGCGGACAGATTTCCTCTTAACAGATTCTATGTCAAGACAGAAAGAGTGTTAGGCGAGGCTTGAGGAATAAGACAGAAAGAGACAAGGATTAAAAAGTCCAGTCAGAGTGATCATCATTGTGATGCATTTAATCACTAACCTTAAATATGATCATAAGGAGGTGGAGAGTTACAAAAGATACAGTAACACCCCACCCTTTCACAGTTCATATACTTCAGTCCTGTTATATTGCGGAACCGCAATATATGAAAAAAAGCCCCCTGGGATAAACTGGAAAGCCTTGTTTCAGGCTTGGCGCTGCTGCAAATGGGCCTGCGAGGGCCTTCCTGGGCCTGTCGGAGGCTCCAAAAGGGCTTTCCTGTGAACGGAAGTGACTTCTGGAAAACAGTAAGTGACCGCCGGATCGCTTGAAAGCACTTTTGGGGGCACCAAGAGCCTTTCTAGGCATGTCGGAGGACTCAGAAATGCTTTCTGGCTCACAGGTCTAACTGGCAGCAGTGGGTTCCTGTGAATACTTAAGAGATCTATGACATTCTTCGGTCATCTCCCACCCAAAAACTAACTATGGGAATTGCTGTTTAGTTTTAGAACTCAGAAGAGATGTGGTGGTCAGGGTGATATAATAGGTTTGTGATATAGCTCACAATAAGGTTTGTTTCCGAAAACTAACAGCTCATGAGCTGCCCAAACAGGAGGAAGTATTAAGACTAAAAGATTTATGTAGCACTGCCCTGATGTTCTCCACTTCTTCCTCAGTCTACTTCTGCATTAGTTAACTGAACTTTAGGCAATGTATATGGCTCACCTTCTCCCCACATTCTTCTCATGAAAGTCCAGTGTGTAGGTCAGCTTGAGAGAGAAATAGAGTGATTGTCACCCAGAGAACTCCGTGGCTCAGTGGAAGCCTGGAACATGGATCTCCCCAAATCCCAGTCCAAACCCAGCACTGTAACATGACTGGCTGTTCACACACACTCTGACTTTTGTGACCTGATGTGCTTTATCTTTCTCAGGACAGTAGGGCAGGCTTGTGGACTGTAGGGTGGTTATAGTGGACAGGTATTCTTGACATATTTGTTCAGGTACACATCATGAGAAGAAGAACAGGTTCAGGCATGGCCTAATTTCTATTCTGGAGGACACTTTGGCATGGTTTATACAGTTGAGATGTACAGTATAAATCTATGCACTTGAAGTAGAAAACACAAAAATGTAGTTTTAAAAAGTTGTAGTAAATCCAAAACAACTTTTTTATTGTTTTCTCAAGTCTTTCTTTTCCAAACTTTTACTAAGAAGGAAATTCACATTAAAATATCAGAAGGGTGATGCTGTATTTCACAACCTCATATCCCCTTTGGAATTTCTTCTTGTCTTCAGGTTGCTTAAACCCTTATGATGTATGGAAGTAATGACTACCTATGCAGTGACTTTGGCATCTGGCTGCAGAGCTAGAGATTAAGTGTTTGATCCCTCATTGTGCCTCCGTGACAAGGTCCCTTCCAGCTCTGCAGTTCTAAGATGATGGTGGCATTTGCTTTCTCACAACAAAAGCCAGAGTTGAAACACTAATCCAGTCAATCTCCCTATAGTATCAAGCCATCTGTATTATCATTTGTAAAACATACCCTGGAGTGGTGGAGGGACACTCAGCATGTCTGAGATCTGTAGTATCTCATCTACAACCTAGTTAAGTTGAAGCCTTTGGTTTTTTTTAACAGAGTACATAGCTTTGACTTCAAGCGTTATTCATCCAGTTTCTTTAGACTAACTGACCCAGAAATGGTGACCTAACTCAGTTTTGTCTGGTAACATCAACAGTGCTTAAAGGGTTCAAGATTTGGAGATAAAACTCAATCATAGCAAATGGAATCAGATGGATAAATAACTATAAAATCATCCTTTTCATTTCCATGTAAATGTTGGGTTGCTCTACGATTATTGATTGGCTGACTGACTGACTGACTGACTGATTGATTGATTGGCCACTTCTTTACCAAAATTCCTAAGCAAATTAGCATATGTATATGCACTTTTCATGCAGCCATTATTGCCCCTTGCTCTATGGATGAAGGATATGCTCTGGATGTTGTTTATATTGATTTCGATAAAGTTCCCCATGACATACTTGCAAAGAAGTTAGTAGAATGTGGGATAGATATTGCTACTGTTAGGTGGATTTGTAATTGGTTGACGTAATGACTTCTCCTCAACATGGAGAGGGGTGACCAATGGGGTGCTGCAGGTTTCTGTTCTGGGTCTGGTGCTATTCAACATCTTTATTAATGACTTGGATAAAGGAATAGAGATTAGACTGATTAAATCTGCAGATGATACCAAATTGGGAGGGGTTGCTAATTTCCTAGAGGATAGGATGGAAATCCAAAATGACCTTGACAGATCAGAGTGCTGGACAAACGCTAACGGAATGGGTTTAAACAGAGAGAAATGTGGGATGTTGCATCTAGATAAAAAAAAAAATGAATTGCACAGTTATAGGATGGGAGACACCTGGCTGGAAAATAGTACATGCGGAAGGGATCTGGGAGTCTAGGTGGACTACAAATTGAACATGAGTCAGCAGTGTGACACGGTAGCCAAAAAAGCCAATGCAATTCTTGGATGCATCAACAGAAGCTCTTCAATTTAAAAAGGGTATTGACAACCTCAAGCGGGTCCAGAGGAGGGCAACCAGGATGGTTAAAGGTCTGGAAGAAATGTCTTATGAGGAATGGCTTAGGGAACTGGGAATGTTGAGCCTTACAAAAAGAAGGTTGAGAGGGGATATGATAGCCATGTTTATACATTTGAAAGGATGTCATATTGAAGAGGGGGGTGGCTTGTTTTCCTTGGCTTCCTAGACTAGGACTCAGAGCAGTGGTTTCAAACAACAGGAAAAGAGATTCCACTTGAACATTAGGAAGAACTTCCTGATGGTTAGAGCTGTTCAGCAGTGGAATATGCTGCCACTGAAGTGGTGGAGTCTCCTTATTTGGAGGTTTTTAAGCAGAGGATGGATGGCCATCTGTCGGGGGTACTTTGATGGGGGTTCCTGCATGGCAGGGGGTTGGACTGGATGGCCCTTGAGGTATCCTCCAACTCTATGATTCTATGATTCTAGGTAACATTGACTGTTCTTTCAGCAGGCCTTTTTTGCAATGCAAATAGTAGTTTTGTCCTAATATGGATTGGGAGTGGTGGAAAACTGATCTATCTTTTTCCTTAACCCCTGTCTGCCCTTCTTTATTAGCAAGTTGTAAGGACGAAAGTGCAGTCATAGATACAACTGTACAGTTAAAGTCACATGTAAGACATATCTGGCTAAAGAAGCAAAAGGAGGAGGATGTTCGGAGGCGTAGCTAAGTTTTTCAGCACCTTGGGACAAAGTCAGTTTTTGCAGGCACCCACCCATGCACCCAAGGGATCTTCCAAAAAGGATGCAGGCCAGGCAAGTACTGTAGTCTTCTTAGAGCAGGAAGTCGTAGGGCAGTTGTAAAAGCTGTAAAAAGGCAGAGAGTCCAAGGGCAGTTGTAAAAGCTGTAAAACCCAGTGCTTAAGCAGCTTTTACAACTACCCTCTGACTTTCTGCCTCTAAGAAGACTTCTTGCCTGGTATACCTCATCTAGCCAAGAACTTTAAGAATAACCTCCTGGTATCTTTTGCCATGTTTGAACTCTTGGTACTTTCTTTGAAGAAGAATGTGTTGCTCTTGAAAGCTTGCAATTTTTTTTAATTAGTGGCCTATAAAGGTATTGCCTGTAGCCTAGTTTGGCATCTTGTAACTTAGGTTGGAACATGAAAGAGAGATCTGACTTGCCCAAGCTCATCCACTGGTTTCCCTGGCTCAGAGGAATGTTGGACCTGAATACTCCAACTCCAAGTCCAAAATGCTCTCTATTAAACCATGGTACTGGTTGACAAAATATGCACCTGTTCTCTAGGGCTACCAGAGGAGAAATTTTTTTTTACCATGGGTCCATGTGTCTGCACTCACCCCATCTGGTCAGTTCTGACTTATGAGGGCCCTTTTAGCATTTTCTACACAGAGACTATTCAGAATTGGTTTACCATCTCTTTCTTCTGGGAGAACCATAGAATCATAGAGTTGGAAGAGACCTCAAGGGCCATCCAGTCCAAACCCCTGCCATGCAGGAACCTAGGGCACACTATGGCAGTGGTGGCAAACCTTTGGCATTCCAGATGTTTTTGACCACAACTCCCAGAATTCTGAGCCTAAATTGCCATTGACAAAGGACTGTGGGAGTTGTAGTCCAAAACACCTGGAGGGCCGAAGGTTCACCACCACTGTGCTACAGTGTTTACAAAGCTTTCTGAACTCAAATGGAGATGACCTAGAATGATAAACCAAAATGTACCATCTCTCTTGTACACATTTCCTACAACACTGGCTGAATCTCAAGTACACAACTCTTTATGGTTTGGTTTCCTTTTGCTCTAGCACTACTGTGTTGATGACTTGGGGGGGGGTAATCAGGCCAGCTTGTTACTGTTTTACACGTTTTGTTAAGTTATGGTCCTTTCTTAGCAACGTACCATCTATAAGATCCTTACTTAGATTTAAACAAGAACCATTGCTTTCCTGACTTCCAGTGTTTGAATATCCTGAAGCAGGCTACCAAACTTTCTTAAGATTTTAAAATCTTACTTATTTTACATATAACAGCATACATGTGGATAATGAATGGATAAAAGCACCTTAAAATATTTGTTTATTAGGCAGTTAGCTATGGTATGTTCTGTAACAGAATACTGACTTTAAGAGGGAGAAAGCCTCTTCATAAAAGCAAGGTTTCCAACACGTTATATCTTGATATCATTAAATCAACAACTCCTCTGAAGGGAGAAATTGTCATTTCTAGAAGCACCTATACAGTACTTAAAATTGAACCAGTCTAAGTTTCTAGGAAAGTAAAGCTCCTTAAGCTTGATAAATAAGAAATGCAGCTTTGCTCGCCAGAACTTTGCATCTATGAGGCCCCTGTGCAACTGCAGAAACTGAGAATGTCAGAGTACATCTACACATTGTGCACAATTTTAATAACTGAGCAACCATACAGCTGTAACTCATGGCTGTAAAGAAGAGAGTACACCAAATATGCTTTCCCAAGCTGGAAAAGTTTTTGCATACAACATCAATTTTGTGTGCAACCACCACTTTAAAGGCTAGCCATACATTTTAGCAACAGCAGAGGAGGGATTTAGAAGGAGACACATAATGGAAATGATTTAATTCTGAAAACCGTTTTAAAGTACAGCTTGGGATAGATGTATGAATTGAGACTCTCTCTGAAAAAAAATACAATATCCACAAAGAAGAGGAAAGGAGTTTCAAGAACATCTCAGATCAACTTTTGATCCAGGAAGAACCACTGGCTGATAATATAACAAGGGCACAGTAACAAGAGAAAGGCCAAAGAATAATGGGCTGGCAGCACATGGGAGTTTACCAGAAATTACTACCGTAAATAAATGTGTTTTTTTTTCCATTGTTTTACTTCTTTTCATAGAATCATAGAATGCACACTCACCCACAGCGTAGAAATACACCAGCTCCAAAGAGATCACAGACACTTTAAAGGTAGAATCTTTTTTTGTCTTGTCCTAGAAAATAAGAGACAGCCCAGACAAAGGCAGTAAAAAAATTGTAAATGACAAAGGAGGGGGATAGCTTTCCCTATTAAAGAGGATGCTTCGTTAATGGGTCAGTGAGAGGAAAGAAGTAAAACTGCACTGCCCAGCATGCAATAAGGGCTTCCTCCTTCCTCCCAGCTCATGCATTGCCCCTTGCCATGACTCAGCTTTCAGATAACCTCACCTGGATGACTGAGAATCTTCACACACTTCTCTAAAAGGAAGAACCTGGCACAGCTCCTGCACCTCATTTATCTTCCAGGAAGATTGAAGATTAGCTGCAAACACCCCTAGCTTGAGCATTTGGGTCAGGACACTGCAGGCATTCTAGAGGTGGCTCCCTTTACTCCTCCAAACCAAGGTGTGTGTGTGAGTTATCTGCAGTGTTCTTTTATCTATGGCAATGCAGTTTCTTACATCAACCAGCATGGTGGGTTCTCCTCCTCCCTGGGCAGGGGAGGTCTGGAGAAGGCAGCCATGCCTACCAATGCCAATGGCAGGGCTCCTGATTGCCTTTTCCTAGGGGGCAAAGCAGTCCCCTTAGGCCTCTTTGTCCCAGGGCTTTTGCCCCCCCCCCCCACTATGCTAGTGAGGATGTAAACCACATCCTTCCTTGTGCACTTCTGTCCATCTCCTCACATGGAGCGAAAGAGGGCATTCTTTTTAGGTAGAAGCTTTCCATGTAAATCCTGTTTGGAGAAAGTTCTCCTCTTCACCATGTCACTATCTATAAAACTAGAGTGGAATACTAAATTAACCCTTTGCCTGTCCCGGGAGTTAGGGACTCACCCCAACCTGTGATAAGTGAAAATCTGCAATATGCAGATGCTGGGTTGGGTTGGATTGGGACTGGGGGCCTGTCTGGACCCCCTTACACTTAACTGGAACCTGGTTCTGCCCCAAACGGTTCTCAGGTGGCCTTCCCGGGCCTGTCGGAGGTCTCAGAAGCGCTTTCCAGTGATCTGGAAGTCACTTCCGGTTCACCGGAATGCAGTTCCGGGGCTTCCAACAAGTCTGGGGAGGCCATCGGAGGCCTCAGAAGTGGTTTTCCGGAAGTCACTTCCGGTTTGCCAGAAAGCATTTTTGGGGCCTCCAGCAGGCCTGGGCAGACCTTTGGAGGTCCGTTCATGGCAGTGCCAGGCCTGGTGTAAGTACAGGAGGCCTGAAACAGGCCCATCCAGCTTACCACAGAGGGCCTTGTATTTCATATACTGTGGTCCCGCGATATATTGTGACCGCAGTATATGAACCACGAAAGGATGGGGGAACATTGTAGCTTGATTTCCCTATTTATATTTTTACTCTAACTGGTTTTTGAAAGTTCACATTTATCTCACTCTTCTAAATCCTCTTTAGATATCTGATATGTGTGTGTTGACTCAGCACCATCACTCCAAACCGCACCTGCAGACTTTCTTTACTTTGACCCCACAAATCAACTCTTCCACTGCATATTTTTGTGAATTCTCTTTTAAATGCTTCTGTCTTATTAATATTTTTCTGGCTTGTATGCCCGTAGAGGTAGCTGCCAGATTAGCTGAAGAAATACATTTCAATTCTCCTAAGAGAATAAATCAGGACAGCAGGCAAAACAAAACAAAACAAAACAAAACAAAACATAAAACACACAAATGAAATAAAACTCTTCTCTTTCTCTCACTTCCATTCAAATCACATTGTTGTTTGACTGTGTAGTTCATTTTTCATTTGTAATAAAAATAATTAAAGTACAGGGATTTTAATGGAGGAATGTTATGTTCTAATAAAACAGAATTAGGGAGATTTTTGAAAATGCAAATGATAAGAGGTGAGGAGGAGAGGAAAAAAGAGAAATGTCTGACTATAAAATGCATACATTTCAAAATCACTTGTAAATCCTACTTTTATCTCTGCCAAAGGGTTGTGTGCTAGGGATTATCAAAAAGGGGGTTGAAAATAAAACAGCCAACATTATAATGCCATTGTACAAAATGATAGTAAGGCTGCACTTGGAGTATTGTGTACAATTCTGGTCACCACATCTCCAAAAAGACATAGTGAAACTGGAAAAGGTGCAGAGGAGAGTGACTAAAATGATTGCTGGCTGGGGGACTGCCCTTATGAGAGAGGAAAGGCTAAAACATTTTGGGCTTTTTAGTCTGGAAAAAAGGCGCCTGAGGAGGAAATATGATTGAGACGTACAAAATAATGCAGGGCATGAGTAAAGTGGATAGATGGACACTCTTCTTCCTCTCACAAAATACCAGAACTAGGGGACTAGGCTTAAAACCAGGGTACTTCAAGGGCCAGATGCAGGGGAGTGGTAGCAGGAGACAGATATCTAGTCTCATGCACTCCCAGAGGCATTTGGTAGAGCCACTGTGAGATACAAGAAGCTGGACTAGATGGGCCTTTGGCCTGATCTAACATGACTCTTCTTATGTTCTTATGAGACTGGTTTGGGAGTGATCCTGGATAAAAATCAGATCTGTGAGGATCCATGCCTTAGATCCATGTTTTTGTGCCCCTGTGCAGTCATGCAGTGACTGACCCCTGCAATCTGTGGACAGAGATGGGGACTATGATATAACGGTTTTAGTACAATCCAGTGTCAAAATCATATAAAATCAGGTTGATCTGTGCCTTGGATCCATGTTTTTGTGCCACTGCACAGCCATACACTGGAGGACCAATGACGATTAATGTGTAGTATTTAGACATCAATGAGATGCATAATTTGATGGTGATTTGCAAATGACCCCATGCAAAAATCATGTGAAATCCAGAAGATCCGTAAATATCCGCCTTTTACTTTGCTACTGGGGCTGCACTCATGCCCTGGCATCTTTGCACCCACCTTTGTACCTGGCAGAAGTGCAGTTGGCGTCCTTCCTGTTTTCACCCAGATCCTGCTTCCAGGATAGTCTGGAGAGGGCTGGAAAAGGGCTATCTCAAAGAAGCAGAGAAGCCCTCACCTTCTCTTCCTAAGAGCCACTTGGCAAGGAAGAGCGGAGCTGGAAGGCAGGGTGCATCCTTTTCAGAAGGTCCCTTCGGGGCCCCCACCAAAACTGACTTGTTCCCCGGCGCTGAAAACCCTAGCTCAGGCATGTCCAAACTTCGGCTCTCCTGATGTTTTGGACCACAACTCCCAGAAAGTCCAAGCCTGTATTTCCAATGGCAAAGGACGGTGGAAGTTGTGGCCCAAAACATCTGGCGGGCCGAAGTTTGGACATGCCTGCCCTAGCTACACCTCTGTTCCTATACAGAGACCTGGGAAATCATTGCAATTCCCAGAGATTTCAGCTCCCAGCACACCCTGACTGCTGGCAGCCCTTCCTGGAATCTCATCTGAAATGCTCCACTCGACTTAGCAACAACATACAAGCAGTTAATAAATGAGTGAATGGCTGCTGGGAGCTGGGAACCAAATGTGTCAGCCTATAAAAGGAAAATGGTGAAACCACTTTGTCAGAATGTATCAAAGTCCTGGGGCAATGAGGCATATCTTATACTGTAGTTGCAACCGAGAGTAGCCTTAAGTGAGAAAGAGTATTGTTGCTTTTACATTACAAAATAATCTTGCCTTATTAATCCCTTGGTTAAATGAAATGTAAGCACTTTTAAAAAAATTAAACATAATACCATGTTTTACTGGAGTACATGCAGACGCTGCTGTGTTAGCATGACTTATTCCATAGTAAATTCTCCATGAAAGCCCAACATGTCTCATAATGTGCAAGTGAAATAATAATTAGATTATCCAGATGGAGAGAAATGCAAACAGATAAATCTCTAGCCTCAAAGATCAACTTCTGCCCAATTACACCTTTATTTGAGTCTGCTGGGGCTCAGCTAGAACCGACTTCTTTTGCTTTCACGTCCCTTTGTGGACTTTCCAGAGGCATCTGGTAGCCGTGGTGTTAGAGATGCATAGCACCAGACAGAATGCATGAACCAAGGAGGGGAGGTGCCTCACTTTCAAACTTAACCTGCAAATATCATATCTGCCTATGCTGGATTCTGCTTTTGAACCCACATATATTTGTATACAACATAAGTTTATTGAGAAAATAGACTGGGGATATCCAGACTCAATAAGAATGCTTGGTTCTTTGAAACAGAAAGTCTTCCAAAGCCATTAACTGGAAACTTTTCTTCTTTGAACAACCCCAGGAATCTCTCAGCTCGTGATCATAAGGATTAGGAAATGCTTTAGAACATTTGAGGCAGCGCAGTGGGCTGGAACATAGTGTTGGGATTTCAATTCTCCACGGTGTCTCCTGTGCAGCTTTGGACAAGATGTTATGGTCCTAGAGTGTCCCCAGAAGAAAAGACCAGTAGTAGTACATTGCTTCTGAGGGCTTTCTAGCAGAGAAGCCCTAGGAAAGGTCTCCAAATATTAGACTCAAATTGACAGCACCTACTTATAATTTCAAGCTCTGGTTTAAGAATGGAAAAGAAGCACAAGTCCATCAATTTTACTTGTTATGAAAAGGGATGACCAGACGTGTGGGAGTGGGGAAATTATAAGCAGGAAACTATACTCCTCTGCAGCGTTTGAAGACGGACATCTTTTCTCTGTTCCCCTCCATCAGCTCTTTCTCTACTCACTGTGTGTGCAGGTGTATGTGTTTTTACCCTCCCCGTTGCAAGACGTCCCTGTTCTCCTTCCACTCAGGTTGGCCTGGAGAAATTTATTTTTAGGTATCCCTCACGCCTCATTTGAAATTAGAGACAGGAGGAGCAGGGGGAGATCGGAGCTGCTCTCCATTAAGGAGCTAAAATAAAGGGCCCTCCAGTGGAAGAGTCAGAAAGTCACTGATACTCAAAATAAATAAATAAAAATAAAACCCCACAGCTCTCTGTCAGATTAATCTGCACTTCCGCATATGTCATGCTTTTATCATTTTATGTCAATTTAAAGCATGCTAAATCTGATTTTAGTACAGGTTTTTAAAATAATGTAATCATACCCGGGAGCCAGTGCACAGTCCAATTTTCACAGGCATTGCTACTGATTTCATACCAAACAAAATGAATCCAAAGCTTCCCTGTTTTCTGAGGACCTTGCTTAATGTT
Source organism: Phrynocephalus versicolor (assembly GCA_023846285.1). Classification (NCBI taxonomy): domain Eukaryota; kingdom Metazoa; phylum Chordata; class Lepidosauria; order Squamata; family Agamidae; genus Phrynocephalus; species Phrynocephalus versicolor. The sequence continues at coordinate 272,266 of JAHTLZ010000265.1, read as the reverse complement.
AGCACCTTGAGCTCTCTGTGTGTGTGTGTTGCAAGGAAACCTCTCTTTTAAGGTTATATTTCTATGTTACATTCTGTTCTTCCATTATACCAGATGCATGGGGGGGGAGCGTGAGAGGCATCAACACAAAAACCACATGACTATCACATGATTTTTCACCAAATTCAAAAGTCTTGATCTATGATCTGACTTATTTCATAACTGTAACACTGCTTTCAGACAAATGAAGTACTTGTGAGCCCCTTGCGTCAATTCCAAGGTAATTATGCTAATTTTGAGGTTCCCCAAATTGAAATAAACAGTCATGATTGAGTTCTAACATGGACTAGAAGAATCTCGGGTTATGTCAGAAAAATCTTGCATTAGAGGATTAAAAGCATTACTTTTTTAAAAATAAAATGAAATGTATGCTAAAAGGTGAGGACAGGAAAACAAAAAGTGACAGTACCATGAGTAGTGCCATCAACTGGGGAAAATACCGAAGACAAACTGCTCCACGCCCACACACATGGAGACAAGCATCCTGTCCTACACCTAGTGATTCTTCATAGTATCAGGAGCATCTTTGAGCAAGGTCAGCTGGGGTTTCCATATTCTTGTGCAAATAGTAATTTTCCACATTCAGTTTAGCTGGTTGGATAACCTAGTGTAGATGGTGCAGATTGTATTGTCGTTTCCCTCCCATAATTTACTTTGAACAATTAATGCCAGTGCACATCAGGTACTTCTATGCCTGTGTTGGCTTCTACTCAGTGGTGGCGAACCTTTGGCACTCCAAATGTTTTGACTACAACTCCCAGAATTCCAAGCTGGTATTATCACTGACAAAGGGCTGTGGGAGTTGTGGTCCAAAACATCTGAAGTGCTGAAGGTTTGCCATTACTGGGCTAAAATTGTAGCACAGTGAAATCTGTCTGTGTTTCTTCTGCTCTCCGTCTTACTATCTTTAGCCTCTATTTTTCCTAGTGCCGTTTGAGACCTAGTATAAGTAAGTGGGCATTCTGCCATGCCCCAGTTACTTGCTTTAGCAACAGTTCCTGGCTGGGCAACTGGACTTTCCCCGCTGCACTGTCAGTTCAATTCCAAGTCAATTTACTGTGTTCTTCATCTATTTTCTCCACTTGCACTATGTGGCCGTTGTGTCACACCTCCCACAATGGAGCATGAAGAAGTTGTATGAAGAGCATTCCTCCCCTCCAGTCTAATCTCCAATAGAAAGTATGTCAATCCTTGCACGAAGGAACAGTGGACACCAGCAGTTTAAAGAATGGAAAGGATAAAAGAGGGAGATAACAAGCAATGTTTGAAGGTGGAGGTCCCACAGCTGAAAAGCTACTTGTTTGTACTGTATTTTGTCATGGTGAACCCTCCCTTTGATATCTACCATGGCGATAAGCGAAACTGTCCCAAAGTTATAGTCCTTTGCATGCCATCATTCAAGTACAGTAAATGGGGGTGTTCTGGATATGCAGAAACTGAAATATTTATTTACTTATTTATTGGAGTTTTTATACCACACATCTATCAAAATTGCTACTCACATACCACAGTCAACCTACTGTATCTACAGAGGTTCAAGGGGGCCATGTCAGAGATTATGTACCTAAAGTGAGACTTTAGATGAGTAATGGCTGTTTCTGGGGATTTTCTGAAAGGCATATAAAAGCAATATGTGTGTTATAATGCTTTTCTCACCTGTAGAAATTTAATTTAATGCTGAGCTGATTCAGGGTTCCCTAAATACTCCTTAAAAGAGACATAAGACATAAATGGCCATGTTGACATGTGTCAGGATCAGAATCCATAGTTTAATAGCAATGTGTCATCTAAGTGATTTGGAGCTATGATAACCTTCCCAGGGTTTTCTAGGTACAGTAGTGCCTTGCAAGATGAATTTAATTTATTCTACAAGTCAAATCATCGTATGAAAAACTTGTTATGAGGCATGCTTTCCCATAGAAATGCATTGAAAACCTATTAATCCATTCTGGAGGGAACGGATTAGGTCAATCAAGAACAGCCAAAGGCTGCTCTCCGCAGCCCTGCCAGACAGCTGACTTTGACAGGTCACGCCTGTCAAAATGCACTCCCCAGGGGTGTGTGGAGAGCAGCTTTCGGCAGCCGGTGATTGAGAGGGCAACCACCTCTGTGCTGAGACTCGTGTGAAGAGGAGGAGGAGGAGGAGGAGGAGGAGGCGGCGGTTTTATCCGGCCTTTCCTTCCCTGTAGCATCCAGTCCCCGGGACCGAGGTAAGTGGCTGTGGCAGGCGGGCAGCCAATTTTCAAAGGGCTGGAGCCAAGCTGCCATGGGCTTGAGCCCTTTGAAAATTGTGTGCCCGTTGAAAATTGTGTGATTGCCACCTCAACTTCCCTGCCAAGCCTCTAAGGGAGGGCAAAGATCAATGTGATCCTGCTTTCCTCTACAAGTTGCTGGGCAAAGCAGGATCCCATTGATATCCGTCCACCCCGTGTGGCTTTGAAGGAAAGTGCACTTCCCATTACCTCGTAAGATGAATGTAAATGGGAATTACATCCCCGGAAATTACATTGGTCTTAGGAGATTTTCTTCTTAAGGGGCAATGATCTTACGAGGTATTACTGTATAGAATGCTTGGAGATCGCTAACCCTTCCTCCCTTGGTGGCATTTGAGGTCTCTGCAGCCATGCCAGGGCATGCAGCCCTGGTAGCCCGATATGTTCCAAGTGATCTTGGCTGGCCCTTCACCTGAAAGGCACAGCAAGAATTCAGATTCCTGGAATCTGCAATCCAATGAGTTATACCAGCAGTATAGATTGATTTTGGATTGTTGACTAGGGTGGCATGAAATGCCCATAGACATTTTTCAGTGCAAAAGCAATTATTTGTGCCTAAGGATCCCCAATATCGATTTCTTGTTAGCCTTTTTTGTTTTTGCGCACAATGCTTTAGGCCCTCCCAAGGTGTGATGAAATACACAACACAGAATCCTGGTATCGTGCCACCTCTTTTCAGAATGTCGATGGAAAAGAGACATCTTTCATAAAACACTGAAGTGACTGTATTTGTACAATGATTGTGTTATAACAAAAATGCCTGAAAAGAAGAGAGGAAAAATTAACCTTTTAACTACTTAATCTGGTGAAAAAGAGCAGCAAATATGAGGGCAGTGATGATCAGGCAGGGTGAAACACCTGCAATGATAATTACTTTGTATAGCATCTTCTGCACAATACAAGTCAGACATGGCAGTGATGTGAAGAAAGTGGTTTCCTAGTAGAATATTCAATTCAAGCAGATGTATACACCTTGAAATGGAAAGGGCAGATCTTTTTTTTTTTTTTTTTTTTTGCAAGAATGAACTGGATATCCTCCCAACCCCAATCCAGTATATTTCAACCCAGGATGTTAAACCAAACTGAGTGAACTTTTGCAAAACGAACTGAATAGTTTATTGGGCATTTGTGCTCTGGTTCCCTTTGCATTAATTGACAGAGGGAGCTCTATGCAATCACAGAGCAGCGGGATGGTATTCCTGCCCACCCTCCCTACCTGTGCCTCTCTGCAATTGCTCAGTTTCCTCCTGCTGCTCTTGACAGCCATACGCTACAAATGATTGTTGCCAAAGCGCAAAGGCTTCTGGCTCCATAGTCTATCGTGTGTTCTGCATGTCTGGGACTTGTGTTTACAATTCCAGAATATAGTTAACTCTCAAATCTTGACTATGTAGCACCACATTGCTTTGCTGCTATGTGTAGTCTGATACTCTGCTGTCTTTCATCTGCAGGTGAAAACTGTCTCCTTCCCAGGATCCCCACATTTTTAGGGAGTGGGAAGTGCATCTTTCGTTATAGAATAAGTTTTGGATAACGTCTTATATAGAACTTAGAAATGAATTATAATCACAATTCCAAAGGGTTTAATTTATGACTAATATATCTAGACACTAAAATCCTTATAGTCAAATCCCTGTATGATAATGATACAGTAATACGAAACTAAAGATAGCAAGACAAATATATTTTAAGTGAGTTTACTTCAGTGGGAGGGATTTGAGTAATGCTTCAGTTCCTCTGTGAAATTAATAGGACAAATCTAAATTTTAGGAAAGAAGCAAAGGAAAAGGAAAAAAACACCACCATTGGTAGTGTATTTTCTAAAAACAGAGAATATGTTTGGACCCTCAACAATCCTCTTTTTATACCACCAATGCTGACCCATGAATATGATGACTCTACTTAAAACTCTCAAGCTTTAAGGAGCCTCGTGGCATAATGGCTAAGTGCCTGTACTGCACTAAAAAGTGTTAAAGACCTTGCTTTTCCGAGAGGCATTTGGAGACCTTTTAAGAGAGAGAGAGAGAGAGAGAGAGAGAGAGAGAGGTGGGTGGGTGGGTGGGTTCTTGCTTTGATTTGGTTTGCTTTTATGAATCATTGCCCCCATCTTTAAAACTGTTTAGGTGTTTAGGACCTGGGATTCAATCCCAGGTAGCCAGCTCATGGTTTGACTCAGCCTTCTATCCTTCCAAGGTTGGTAAAATGAATACGCAGCCTGCTGGGGGGTGGGGGCAATGTGTAGCCTGCATAATTGAATTGTAAACTGCCCAGAGAGTGCTTGAAGTGTTATGGGGCAATATGTAAGCAGAACACTTTGCTTTGGTGTTTTTTTTTAGCTGCATTGTGTCATCCTTCTGTTGCAAATCAATGTTAGTTCACTAATACAACAACATCTACGGAAATCCCTAACTCTGTATTCAATGGCTGTTCCACCACTTGTTTTAATCCATTGCTAGTGATTGGTTTTTACTAGCCTGTAGCTATTGTTCTTGATGACTGCGGTACTGTAAAAATGAAGAAACAGTCAGCAGATTTCTTGTGTGGCCAACAGGATTTTAGCTGCCTTTTACCTCTAAATAATAGTAATTATTTTATTATAGGAAGGAGGAACTAATTATTTCCTATTAATATTGGCAGGTAATATGTTTGTTAATAGAAAAATTAAACATGGAAAATCTAGTAATCTTGTTTTTCTGAGAATATCTTGCCTTTACTTTATATTTTCCTAACAGAAATTAGGATTGCTTTTTCTTAAGCAGAAAAGGCTTCCTTTTGACTTCTTTGTGACCAGAAACTTTTCCAGCTTTACTGCCACCAGAACTACAAACAATTCTTTGAGAAAACTTGCAGTAAAATAATGCCTGTTGCATACGACAAATCTGTTATATCCCAACTACCCTAAGTATAACATGGGGCAGAGCTTTTACATTAATTTGGCGCACTTGAGAAACATTACTGAGAGCCACACTCGGAACAAATTAAAGAACCATTTTTATGAGAAAAGATTAAGACTGATTTGACTCTAATCTCAATGTTCTATCTCGGAGCAGAAGGAGATGGAACTAAATTTGGTCCTATTCTATATGTGATAGTATAAAGGAAGAAAAAGGCTATAGCCCAGCTGTTCAATTAGAACTAGAGCTTGTTTTTCCTATTGTGAAGTTTTGGAGCTCTGCAAGTTACAAATCAGCTTCTTTTTGGAAGGAGAGGGTGATTTGCAGGCGATAAACAATGGACTTCATTTGCAAGTAGATTGTGCAGATGCAGCAATGTTGGAGGAATACATCTTTGGAGGTGTAATGTTTTATCAACTTTTAACTGGGATCCCAGAAGATCCATCCTTTGTGGGCTTGTGCAAGCTGCGCAGGCCCAGAAGCACCCCAAGAAGATTCAAGAGAAATTTGGACAACTGCCCGGCAGATATCCTTTGATTTGTATTCCTGTGTGGAGCCAGGGGTTGAACTTGATGGCCTTTTAGACCCCTTCCAACTTCACTACTCAATGATTCCATGATTTGTCTGGTTCAGTTCTTTGCACACTTTTATCTAGAGATCACAACAAGTATATACTGTCAAGTAGTCCCAGTGAATTCATTGGGTATCTTCTGAAAACCATTAAAGTTTGGAACCCAGGAAATGAGCATGATTTTGTGAAAGTTGAAGTCCTAGACCCATTTCAGGGTGGGCAGAGTGAAAAGCATATTGTGTTGTCACAGCTGTCCTGGATTGCTTCTCTTCTTGCCTGCATGTGCTCAAGCAGATGCTTCTCATTGCTGGTGCCTGGTCTATCTCCTTCCTTGAAGAAGCACTTGAAAGAACCAGAGGGGTTCCAAGCTGGCCTAGAGACGCTTGTTGCCTCTGTGGAGAACGAGACTGGTAGAGCAGCCACAGTGGCTGAAACCTGAGAATATTATTGTTTCTTCGTCCCAGAAACCTCCAAAATGAGTGGCTGTGTCCATTGACTTGAACTAAACACCCTTGTTAAAAGAAAGTGGTTATTTATGTAACCAGAATGTTACATTTGTAAATGTGAATAATCGATGGAGTGTGTGTGTGTGTGTGTGTGTGTGTGTGTGTTGCATGTGCACATGCTTATTCACTCACACACTTCTTTGCTGGAAAACTATGAACAACAGGCTATTCATCTGGTCTATGATGTTTATATCTTATTTGGCAGAATGTTTCAAAATCTCGTTGAGAAAATTGTAAGACTCTAAGAAATAACTTTGAAATTAGAAGACATATTAACCTCACATCTGCCTGAATTTATCTTGATGGAACATCAGAGAAATGTGCCGACTGGGATCTTTTGAATTCCCCCATTTCTACTGGAATCTCTGTAGTGATGTGTTGAATTAGAAGCAGCAGCAGACTCTGGAACTCCCTCCCACTGGAGGCTAAGCTGACCCTATCTTTGCTGTCCTTCCACAAGCAATGACTTTTCTCATCAATAAGGCTCTCCCTTAGTGACTCGCTGCCTGAGATAGGTTTTTTAAAGAGTCTGCTGCGCCTCGTTGCTTTTAAACGTGTTTCTGATATTGGTTCTGTTTGCCATTTTAATATGGTCATTGTTTGATCCTTTTTAAACATTTGTATGCTTACTGTTTTTAGTTCTTAAATTTTGCCTCAGGTCTTTTTAAGGAGAAAGGTGGGGTAAAAGTACTGTGTTTCCAACTACACTCAACTGAACAAGTGTCCGAGTACTGTAAATGTGTTCAGGATTGTGCTGTGAGAACAAGGATGTGCAATGTCTTGACACATGATTTGAAAACATCATATTTTGTTACGCATGGGGATGATTTTTTTTTAAAAAAAGTGTTATTTTAATGACAAGCTATGACTGAGACGTGGTGTCTTCTGAGAGACAGATACTTATTGAAGCAAAGAACTTTGTAATGTACTTTGAGACATCAAAATGATAACTGATGGTGGCATGGCAAAGAACCAAAACGTGAAATACAGCGTGTTTTCCCTGTACATAATTCTGAAGACAAAATGCTTCCCCAGACACGCTGTTCCACATAGGAGGCTGCAGAGGCTGATGACTCATGGGATGCAGGCCTTATAAATACTCTTGAAGCAGCAGCTTCAGCAATAGTGTGGAGATGGGATAAATAAAATCAACCACTCAATGTCAACAGAAGGTAGAAAACCGAATTACTAAAGAATTATAATGGCTGAAAAAAGCTCCTGTTTTAACACAAGGAAACTGAACTCTGAACGACATGAAGTGCACTGCAATGTAATTCATATGTCTAATATGTTTTAAAGTTCATTTATTTCCTCTGTATTCTACTGCTTCAGTCTCCCTCGGCTGAGGCTTTTCTATTTTAGTTGTTAAAGTCACATGACCCTCTTAGTCAATTCCAGAAACACACAAGCAATGGAAACTTCTTTCTGGGATAAAAGTAAGTTAAATTACTTTAGCCTTTCCACCTTCTGTTTCATGAGCTCCTCTTTGTATTGTTGTTGATACTTGCAGCATGCTAAGAACTCAGGTGCCCTAGGGAATAATTCAAGTATGTCTATGAACTGTTTTGAATGCCATTTTATTTATGCCTCCTCCCCGTTCCTCTTTAATGCAACTGGTTCTTTTAAAAGAGCAAAAGTATATATAAAAATCAGATTCAAGTCAAGGGACTCAATTTCAATTAATAGTAGATGCAGAAAATGTCTCCTGAAGCTTTTTCTCTCCCAATTCTTATCAAATAGTTTAGGATTGAATACTTGCCAGGGATTTCTGTGAAAGCACACCCCTCCTCTTCCTCGCTGACTAATCTAGGAGCAAAGGAAGAAATGATTACAGCAAAGACCACATGGTCTATCTTTAACCAATTGAATATACAGTTTCACTTGAGACTCCCCCCCCCTTTCTGCCTTTGGAGCAGCTAGCTAGATGGTGCTTTCAAAGCTGTGGTCTTAAATACTTTTTGCTGTTTAATTGGAAGTGGACGTCAAAGAATCATGATAGGGTCTTTCCAGTTGGAGAATTTTTATGTTAGTAATATACCCCCGTTATGCAGCATGAATATAAAAAAATTCTATTTATAAATATACATTTGGCATACAGTTAGCATTCAATGCATACAGGGCAATCTTGTATCCAGGTGGTGCAGAGTTATTTGTTTAGGTTGTCTCAGTTCGCTATTTTGGCTTGTAAAAAAAAAACTACAGCAGGTGGGATAAATGTGCATATTTCTGTCAGGTAAGTCCTAGGGAAAGCTAAACAGCATGCAGACCACTGGTAGTGGGGATGACTTAGCCACAGTTGTATCAGGAACTGCCCTCTTCCCGGGGCTGTTAGCTATTGTAATAAAGAACCTGCAACTTGTTCAGGTTTCCTGATTAGAAAAAAGAGAGGCTTGAACCTTAGAACATCTGCAGCGACCCTCAACAGAGTTCAAATCAATGTCTCCTTGCTCTGATTGCTGAGCAATGGTTGCTGAGAACTCTGTTGTTGTTTTTCTGCTAACAGCTGCAGGGAAACAGTGGCCTTGATCCAGATCAGCAGGGCAGCAGTGGGAGGGGGGAGTTATTTATTTATTTATTTATTTATTTAGTAAGTCAGTCACTTTATATGCCACTCTTTTAGTGCAATCATTACTCTGGTCCGTTTACAAAATTAAAACTTAAAACCCTAAAAAAACACCCACATGCACAATAACAAGGGGGGGGGAAGGTTTTGAAAACAATACAGTGACACTCAAGACAGTGATCAAATAACTCTGTAAAATAAAGTATTGGTGGTGGTGGGGTGGGGAAATGACAGCATCCCAGAAGTTCAATTATTAAACAATTCCATCTTGATCAGTTTTCTAAATATAAGGAAGGAAAGGAGCCTAATGTATCTCTGTCAGTATTTTGTTCCAGAATCTAAGGGTTACAACAGAAGGCATGATTCTTGATATTCTCCTTATTGGCTTTCCTTGGTGTAGCCACTTTTAACAGCATGGATTGAGAGGGGCAGGTGGTATGGACAGCTGATTTATGAGAGAGATGTTCTGATCAGTATCAAGGTCTGAAACTGTGAGGAGCTAGTGAATGTGCACCAAGACTTCCTCCTTATAGTACCTGTTGACACAGACTACAGAAAGCATCAGAGTCATGCTAACTTGGGATATCATTAGAAAATAACATACGGTACAAAAAAAATACGGTAGATTTGGGAAACTGGCCGTGTTTAGTTAAATTTAATTCTTCTAATTTTAAAAATAGAAAAATTGATTTATTATTTAATTAGTGTATGTACAGAAGGTTAGAGGTGTGTATTTGCATGACTGCAAGCCCTGCTTTAAGTTAATTCCCTTAACAAGGGAAAAATTAGTTTTGAAAATTAAAAGAGTGAATAAATCTTGCCCAAATCTAGTTCTTCATCAAGGCAGGCTATCTCAAGCCAGCAAAATGGCCTGTGGAGGAATGTCAAGCTCCTATAAGAAACACAGCCTCCAGCATGACAACAAGATCATAATTTGTCGTGTGTGCTGTCAAGTCAGTTCTGATTTAGGGCAACTATTTCTAGGGGTTTGTGGGCACAGAATGCCTAGAAGTAGTTTGCCACTCCCTTCTTCTGAGGAGTGTCCCGGGACTATGCAGCTTGCCCATGGCCACACAGACTGGCTATAATCACAGGAGGCTCAGTGGGAAATCAAAGTCCCAACTAGAGATGGGCACGACTCAGCGAAATTTTCATTTTCGTTTTCATTTTTTCGTTTCGTTTCGCAAAACGACAACGGAAACGAAACAAAAAAATTTGCCGTGTTTTTCATTTTCGTTACGGCAGACACGTTGCATTGAAAAGAATGCTAACGAAATGAAAAAATTTTGTTTTTGTTTTTTGTTTCATTTCGTAACGAAAATGAAAACGAAAAATGTGCAAAAAACTCTGAAAAACGAAAACAAAGCGAAACGGACCCCTAAACAACAAACGAAAAACGAAAAATCATTTTTTTGAGTCGTGCCCATCTCTAGTACCAACCTCTGACACTGTAGCCAGAGACCTAAACCTAACCATTCAGATAGCAAAATACTTTTGTGATGTTTCATGCAATTTGCACAAAATGTATCTGGCACCAAAATAAGCACAAAGGTATAGCAGGAACAAAGTATCAGACTTATTTCGGATAAAGATGTTGAAGGCCCATCCATTTTTTTCTATTTTTAATAGATTGAAATAAAGCATCAGTTAATAATAGTTTTAAATTTTGCACCTTTTGAGAAATTTACCAAAATTGGCCTAGCAAATATCCCAATTTTGTCCATTTGGAGATAATACTCTAATAATCTAACAAGATTTTTATTTATTTACCATTTCATATTTGACACACACACACACACACACACACACACACACACACACACACACACA
>JAHTLZ010000265.1:246326-261550 GCA_023846285.1 Phrynocephalus versicolor | reverse complement strand
CCTTTTATCTATCTGTATTGTTATTTTATTGATATTTTTATTGTACTGTTTTTACTTGATGCACTTTGCAATGGCTCTGTGAGCCACACAATAAAATTTATATGATGATGACAGAGTAAAGGCACCAAAACTATACAGTAATTTTACAGATTAAACTAATGAGCCTTTGAATACTTTTCCCTATTGTGTTAATAATACAGGGGTACTCCGACTTAAGAGCAGCTTGATTTAAGAGTAATTCGACTTAAGAGCGGAAAACTGTTGGCATTTTAACTGCCACCTTACAAATTTTAGATACAAATGGTTTTTTTTTTCATTTTTTCATTTTTTAACTTATTTTTTCAATTTTTAGATAGGTACTTAAGAGAAGTTCGACTTAAGAGCATGCACTTGGAACGGATTAAATTTGTAAGTCGAGGTACCACTGTATATGATATAAAATAATATAACTTTTAAAATATTTTTTACAACCAGATACAGAATCCCTTTCCAAGTATAAATGCCTGTTTGACCACTGAGTTAAACATTCAGACCTAAAGCTTCTTTTCCTTTAGAAGTCTTGTGTCAGGAACCTGGTTTCAGAAATGTTTACTGAAAGTACTCTGTGTTGAACAAACACAACTCTTTCAAACACAAAATTCAATACTCTGATTATAGATTAAAAAGTCAACTGCCAGATCTCTGTATTTTGTTACTTTTCCAGGTTTTTTTTATTTTCACCTTTGGCATTCCCTGAAATTGCAGTATCAATGATCCAGACATTTCTTTGTTCTAGTACTATGTCTGGTGTGTTATCCTCAAGGTATTTATCAGTTTGGATCTAGAAAATCCCACAAGATCTCGACTTTGTCATTTTCTGACTTCTTCTCTACCTGATGTCCCCATGGGTTTTTGGTGGCTGGCAACTTATATTTTTTGCACAATAACCTGTGCACTAATTTTGCCATATGATCATGTCTGATTTTGTTTTCTGTATGTGCAGTCTTTGGACATTTACAGATGAGGTATGACATGGTTTCATCTTTTTCTTGACACGAAGTGATCCCGCAAGAAAGTGCCCTTTAGCAACTGGCTTGAGGAAACCCAATCTTCTTTCTTTACATTGGCCATTAAGACAGTTTCCCATTTTTCCATGTTTTTGTTGAGGAACTCCTGAATATTTTTACTAATCCCAACAATTTTGGGCAGCTGTTAATCCAGCTGTGTGGCACTGAGTCAAATGCCTTTTTATAGTCTATCCAGGCCATCGTTAGATTTGTTTGTAGGCTTTTTGGACTCTTTATAAACTGTATTATTATTATCATTATAAATATGAAACCTTTTGTTATTATTAGATTTAAATATTATTTAAAAATACAAAAATGTTATAATTCAGTAACCATTTGCCCAAAGTCCCCCAAATTTGGTACAGACCAAGAGAAGATTGATATTGGTGCCGATCCAAAATCTGGTTCCAAGGTTATAAATGTTTGCCCCATATAAAAAGTGTCATAAAACATTGATTTGCTCTGCCAACACAAAAAACATTGCTGCATTTTCATACAGTGGTAATGTAAAATTACACATATATCATAGAATCATAGAGTTGGAAGGGTCCTATAAGGCAGTGGTTCTCAACCTGTGGGTCCCCAGATGTTCCTGAACTGCAACTCCCAGAAGCCTCCACCACTCGCTGTGCTGGAAGGGGTTTCTGGGAGTTGCAGTCCAGGAACATCTGGGGACCCACAGGTTGAGAACCACTGCTATAAGGCAATCAAGTCCAATCCCTCTACTCAGTGGATTCATAAGCATTTTTTTGTACATAGCTGTTCATGTACATACATACGCATGCCCATATATATGTTCCCACTCAGATACTCTCATTTGTGGAAGCTCTTCATGTGGAAAAGGGTGAGAGGGCAAGCACACTAGCTCTGACCCCACTTTTCATCATTCTCTATAAAAGTGCAAGAGAGCTTCCTTTATCATTCTCATACGCCCCAAACAACTTGGTACTTGAAGTAGGTACTTCAAGGACCAGGTGCAGGGGACTGGTATCAGGAGACAGGTATCTAGTTTCGTGCACTCCTAGACACATCTTGTGGGGCCACTTTGAGATACAGGAAGCTGGACTAGATGGGCTTTTGGCCTGATCCAGCAGGGCTCTTCTTATGTTCTTGGTACCCCCCCCCCTAGAATTCCTCTGAATTCTCAGCCTGAGCTTTTGCAAACAGTCTCTTTTTTCCTCTGCAGATAAACCACTCCTGAGGATGCCCAGGAATGGTGAGGGATGGACAGAGCTGGTCCACTTTTTCTTACTCTATCTAAAAAGGGATTGATAACTAGGAGATGGCTGAAAAAACTCTTGATAGTTTCCTAAATTTCCCAAGTCCTCTAAATTTTCATCTGCACTTCAGATAATAAGAACAAAATACATGTGAAGAGAAGAAGATCCAGAAAAACAAAAGAGATACGTCCTTCAGTAACAAGTCCATGTAGTCAAACAAAACATTCTCAGACTGTTGAGCTAATAACTGAAACCTAGTGCCTGCACATTCTTCCAAGTTAGTGCTGACTTGTCATAGAGGAATGAAGTCATTAAAGAATCAGAAATATGTACATCATAAAATGGAGATGGTTTTAAATATTTAACCAAGAGTGGTCATTGAGAGTGTTGACATTTTATCTTGCCTCCTGACTCCAGCCAAAGTGATAAAACACAGGCGTGCAGCCTGATACGTGCTGTGAGCATAATTTGAGTTTACCGGTAATTATTCTCTCTGGCAGAGTGTGGAACTTAGGCACAGCATGCATTTAATTCATTTTTTAAAACAAATCTGTTCTGAAACAGATTTTTTTTGCATTGTTTTAAGTATGAATTAATTTTGTGCATGAAATAAGTCATCTGAACCATTCTTTTTATTTACAAGTGACTGTAGTGTCATTATAAAAGAAGCATAGTAGAGCCATACTTCAAATACAATTGTTTTTAAAAATTAAATATTTTTAGACTGTTTTGATGAACAGTAAAACATTTTAATCTCTCAAGAAAAGAAGTCCAGTTGCCATGACTCAACTATAGTTAATCATCCCAGGCCAAAGTGTCATCTTGGTGTATGTTGCAAGTTCCAAATAAGCAATTTTGGTTCCTTTGTTCCTTTTAACATATTTATAACCTGCCCTTCCCAATTCTTTTAGCAGTTTATATCTCAATCAATTCAAAAAGGATGCTGAAAAACAGGGAGAAGTTCAGAGGAGAGCAGCAAGGATGATCAGGGGAATGGACACCAAACCCTATGAGGAAAAGCTGACAGAACTGGGCTTGTTTAGCCTTGAAGAAAGGAGGGGAGATATGATATCATTTTTCAAATACTTAAAATATACTCATACAGAGTGGGGGAAGGTTTTGTTCTTGATCATCCCAGAGTTTAGGACACATAATAATGGGCTCAAATTATAGGAAGTTAGATTTGGGTTGAAAGTCAGGGGAAATTCTTGACTGGTATTGCAATATGCTGATGGAAGAAAAAATCCTTTGGACGTCCTAAGTGCTCTGATACTGGATAGAGAGAAAATTAGATACTGTAACCATCTTTCCTATATGCTTTGATTTGGATCTCTGCTTTCAGCAAGGGCTGGAAGACTCATTGGTCATATAGGCCCTTTCCCAGTACTGTACATTATTTTAATTTTTTTAAACCACAGAGAGTTATGGCTCACCACTAAATGGCTGGTAGCTACAGGAAGAGAGAGAGGGGTGGGGAGAGAGAGAGAGATCAGAGTGGAGATAAGAGCAACAGCAATAAAAACCATCATAACAGACAAATCAATTTTGGACCCTCTAGTGAAATGGACCAAGATCTTCAAAACACTTTGGGCCTTACCTACCTGGCATTCAGAAGGAAGGTGGCAGCTCCTTGGGGAAGAAGACTGTTCAATATAATGTGGGCAAGGAGAGTGGAAGTCTCTTGCCCTAAATGGAGGGACAGTGGAACAAGGCCCTTGAAAGTTCATGCAATGAAGTGTACATTGAAGTAGCAAAGCCTACTTAATTTCTGTAAGGATTTTAACCAATTCTTGGGGTTTCGATCCCTGGCTGAAGACCAAGATGAGACTAGTACGGTAGTGCAGTTATATTGAATACAAGCCAATACACGAGCAAAGACCCTGAACAAAAGCAAGGACAGCCCTTTATACCGTATCTTATCAATTCATTAGCAATACTCAATCAGGACCCATCTTGGTAGGGTCCAGCAGGGCATGGGCAACATGACAACATGAGCCACTTACTTCCTTAGGATGTGCATTGTCTACTACACCCTGCTAACAGCTTCCCTTTCCAAGTGATGAGAAACCCTGACTGTATCTACTGCTTACAAAGACATGACAGAGGAAACTCAAACCAGTCAGAATACAATGGGACATCTGGGTAGGAATAATTGGAGGTGGGAGGGAACAAACGAGAACAAGGTGGTTGTCCATTATCTGACATTGTCCATATTGTGCACAGTCTTCCTTTGTTCATCTGCTAATGTGACCCTAAAGGCTTCAGTGAATTTGTGGATGAGGGTATTGTTGACTATGTCCAGTTATATCAGTTGTCTAAGGGGAGCACTAAGCCAAATCTGAGGCATCAACCTTGTCTATGGCCTGATCCATGCCAGAGTGTTCCAGGTCAGCCGTTATGGCATAATGGTTGTCATACACATTGGCATTGGGGGATGTAGGGGGTGGTGCAGCCAAGATGGCTGCTAATACAAAAGGGGTTTGGGGGTTGCATCACAATCCTCTTTTGGCCCTAACGTGAAGGTTAGACAGAAAACCAGTCATCCTATGCATAACCATCTGAATGCATCTGAATCTTGCAAATTTAAGTAGAAGATAGTCTCTTGTGCTCCTGCAGGTCAATAGAACACAGACCCATACAAAGTTGGTGGTTGAGAGAATGCATAATCTGAGTTCTAGTCTGACATCTCCCCTGGTTTGCCAGGGTGTTTGCGATTTCTAAGCAGAGTTGTTTTGGCTGGAGAATATCTGCCATCTGCTTGTGTTCCTCTGCTGAAGTGTTTTTATATGGGGAAGGAGGCCCCTAGGAACAGATATTCTGTTCACTACAACACTTGAGGTGCCACTGACAGAGTGTTGGTACTTGGAACTTGATGCTGGCTGCAAGTTGGTTGCTCAGGAGATCGAGCTTTGAAAATATTGCCATAACAGCTTTGCCTATAAGAACAGCATATTCACCTAACAATTCAAAAAAGCTTGGTAGTAGGGAGCTGCTCATGGCTGAGGGTAGGAGACACATTGAGGTCCACAACTGATCTCAGATTCAGTGGAGGACCCAATGGAGCGGAGAGGCATGCCGCCTTCCAGTGGTAGTAGAGAAGAATTTTGAGGCACTGTAGGTAATCAGTTTCTGAATCTGTGGCCAATATTATCAATAACTTTATTTTTCCATAAGGCACCAAAGAAAATGGCTTATTAATACATATATTGAGCTAGGAAACATTTATCTTTATTTAAGCCTTTAGCCACGTTTGGAATTTATAAGGTAATTTACATCACGTCTTTGCCTGTGATATCTCCTACTGCAATTTCCTTTTTGTGTGCAACAGTTGCTTTCACATCAGTAACACAGTATCTTGGGAGGATGAAGTGTTCTGATATTGATTTGATATGTTGCCATTTCATCTTATTGGTGTCCGTTTATTTTCTTGTATAGAGATTGTCCTTTATGGCCTGTGCAGAATGCAGAGGTCAGCAGCTGACAAGTGCCATACCAAATCTGCTAATACCAGTTTTGGAAAGTGGCTGGATTCTATCTCCCTTTCCCTCTTACTTGGAATCCCTAAGTCTTTCAGAATGCATCTTTCACTGGAGGACTCAAGGAGAGCCAAAATTCCACTCATAAAATTATTTCACACTACAAAGTGGTGTGTTCTCTTGGCCCCAACACTTTCACAAGCAGGGGTAGTGAGGACTCAAAATATTGCTTTTTCTGTGGCAACCCCCAGATTGTGGAACTCCCTTCATTGGAAGGTTTAGCTAGCCACTTCTTTTCTTCTGGCAGCAGTTGAAAATCTAACTCTTCAGGAAGCATACTGAGTAGTCAGCAAGCAAGTGAGGTGGAAACTATGTTATGGTCATTATATAATATATTAAAATATTTTTGAATTGTAGTTTTAAATTTAATTAGTATGTTTTATTTGTGGGTTTTAAGTATTGGCATATCAGGCAATTAGGTCATCCATCCATCCGTCCATCCATCCATCCATCTATCCATCCATCCATCCATCCATCCATCTATCCACCCACCCACCCACCCATTTCTCTCCCTATCCATGGCAGTAACAATACAATATAGTGTTCCCTCATTTATCGTGGGGGTTAGGGACCCAACCTGACCTGCAATAAAGGAAAACCCACAATATGCAGATTAGGTCGGGACTGGGGGGCCCTGTCTTGCCTCCTACACTGACCTTAGGCCTGGCACTGCCCCCAAATGGGCCTCCGACGGGCTTCGTGGGCAGCACCAAGACTGGGGCAAGTGCAGGAGACCTCAAACAGGCCCACACAGCTTGCCCCAGGGTGCCTTGCCTTCATATACTGCAGTTCTGCGATATACCGGGACCACAGTAATTGAACTGCAAAATGGCAGGGGACGACTATAGTTAAAAAGTTGACTATTTGATTAAAGATGCTAGTCTCGCATGATGCATGGAAGTTAACTATTTGCTGACTTTTCAAGGCACCCTAAGATGTGCTGCCTAGGATTACTGCCTGACTCTGCCTAAGGGCAGGACCAGCCCTGCTATGTGTTTTGAAATATCCTGTTTATTTCCACATGCCAGCCTTATGCTTAAGTATGCTAACATATAATACCTTCTCCGTGTGTTTGTTTGTTTGTTTAGTGTATTTTGCCCTGCTTTTCTCCTTGGAAAAGGACTCAAGGTGGCTTACAGTAATGAGGGACAATATACAGTCTGGTACAATTAAGGGCCTTTTCACATGACCCCTAAACTCCGCAGCATATGGCTCCCAGATCCGGAGCTTAAAATTGTTTCCCCACCAGCTCCGGAGTTTACAAAAAATTAAGTGTGAACACGCCCACCTAAGCGCGTCCCAGCGCACTTTTCAAGTACCTGCTCTCTGGGGGTGAAAATTCCTGATGCGGATGTAATGTAGTGAGGGCTGGGCTCTCCTCGCTTCTGTTTGTGGGTTTTTTTGCCCCCCGCCCCTTTAGGAGATCTGAATACAGTGCCGGGAGCAAAGCGAGACGGCAGAACAGAGGTGAGCGGCATTCTTTTCTTCTTCTTTTTTCTCCCTCCCCTCACGCAGCCAGCAGCCAGGAGTGTGGAGGGGGTGGGAACGCAGGAACAGCGACAAACCCCTAAGATCTCTGGTCCAAATTTAAGTGGCCAGCGGATCTTAGGGGTCGTGTGAAAAGGCTCTAAGACATATTTAAGTTTGAGAATGGGAAATTGAGGGGCATCTTGCAACATTAAAAGGCAATAGTAAAGCTACAAGAGAAAATGAGCAGTTAAAGAGAAGAGTAAAAATTTCATGTAATCATGTACGGTAAACCACCTAAAACTTATTATGAGGGATGGAAACTAGCAATGCAATCACACAAGGGCAGATATAATCACAAAGTTATAAGTAGTTATAGACACAAAGTCTGTGTAGTCATGTATGGGAGATTCACATAAAAGACACATAATAGGTAGTCCATTGTTCAGGGAAAGCTTGCTTGAAGAGAAAGGTCTTTGCCTGTTTCCAGAAAGACAGCAGAGATGGGGCAGTTGCAGTCCTCGCCTCTAGTGGGAGGGAGTTCCAGAGTCTGGGTGCAACAGCCGAGAAGGCCCTTTCCACAAGATGTATCTGAGGGTGGCGGAATGGAAAGAAAGGCCTCTCCTGATGACCTTAGCACCTGAGCTGGTTGACACTGTGACATTTGATCTTTGAGGTAGCTAGGACCCAGGTTGTATACTGCTTTGTAAGTTAAGGTCAGCACTTCCAATTGTGCCTGATAGATTATTGGTAGCCAGTGGAGCTGCTTTAATAGGAGTGTAATGTGATCTATTGACCCCACCCCAGCCAACAATCTGGCTGGTGCATTCTGGACCCATTGAAGTTTCCTGAGATTTTTCATTAGTAGTCCCACAAAGAGTGCATTATAGTAGTCTGATTGGGATGTCACTAGGACATGTGTCATTGTGCCTAGAAATTTCTTAAGAAACGGGTGTAACTGGCATATTAGCTTTAGTTGTGCAAATGTGCTCCTGGCCACAGCTGTGACCTGGTCATCTAGGCTCAAGGATGAGTCCAGGAGCAGCCCCAAGATGTGCATCTCTTTTTTCTATTAGAGGATGATGCCATCCAGTACAGGTTGTATCCCTATCCCTTGTTTTCCCTTTCAGCTGACCAGAAGCAGCTCTGTCTTATCTAGGTTTAGTTTCAATTTGTTCATCCTCATCCAGTTCATTACTGCAGCTAAACACTCATGTAAAGTTGAAATAGTAGTTCCGTTAGAATCTGGAGGTGACGAGAGGTATAGTTGGGTGTCATTGGCATAACGGTGACACTTAACCCCAAAATTCCTGATAATCTCTACCAGTGGTTTCATATAGATGTTAAATATAATAGGAGACAGAACAAAACCCTGGGGAACTCCAAAGGTCAGCCGCTGTGGTGTTGAACATGAATAACTTAACACCACTTTCCGCGTCCTTTCCTGCAGGAAGGACTGGAGCCACTTTAATGCAGTGCCCCCAATTCCCATCTCAGAGAGACGAGTCAGGAGGACGCCATGGTCTATAGTGTCAAAAGCAGCTGAGAGGTCTAGTAAAACCAAAAGGGACACAGATCCCCTATCCATTTCCCTGCATAAGTCATCTACCAGTGCAACCAGTGCCGTCTCAGTCCCATAGCCAGGGCTGAAGCCAGATTGAAATGGATCCAAGTAGTTTATCTCATCCAGTAATCTCAGGAGCTGTGAGGCCACAACCTTCTCTAGTACTTTCCCCAAGAAGGGGATACTCGATACTGGTCGGTAAATGTTCAGTACTGGATCTAAGGAGGGCTTTTTAACACATGTTTTCCCATGTGTGTTCCATGTGTGTGCAGGGAACAAATAAGTGGAAGAAGGTGATGTGGGAAGCATGGTGTGGGGCCATCCCAGAACTGGGAAATATTACTTTTTAGAGGTGAAACTCTGCGAATTTCCCGGGCATCATGCTGACTGCACCGACTTGCAGTCAGCATGATATCCAATGATGGACTGCTTTATAAATGAGGGCAGAACACATTTTTATATGGACCAACCAGAAGCAACCAGTGCTCTTCACTGAAAGAAATAAAATATTAGTCCTGCCTCTCAACATAAAGGTTTAGAATATTTCATCTAAGCATACATTTTCTGATTGCAGAAAAGAATCTTAATTGGGCTGACGAAGAGGAGGGAAACCAAGCAACTGGAAGAACTGGAAAAAAAATGACACATCCGTTTTAGGTATGTAACTATTAAAACTTTTACAGTGTAACAGAAAAAAGTAATGGAATGACTCAACCAAGTGTATGTTTCTGCATTGGAACCCATAGCTTTTAGAGTGAAGTGCTACAAAGTTAACATTGATATTTCAGCTGTGCAGTTCTACACCCATTTACTTAGGAGTAAAGCCAATTCACCTGAACAGTGCCTACTACTAAGTCAGCATGCATGTACTGCATATACATGCAGTTCACAACATATGATATCCCTGCTTTTGAAGACAGAATAGCATTCTCAGAAGGCCAGTTTCAAAAGGAGATTAGGTAGTGCTTATACTCCCTTATACATCTTGGTTGTCAGTGGCATATTAATTAAATCTTTCAGAGATGAAGTTAGGATTACTTATTGTGGATTATGTTATGCTTAAATTTATGAAAGATCAGTCATATGCCAGTTAATTTTGTTAACATAGTTTAAAATATCTACAGTATTTGGGGTATGTAGGTACAGGCGTTCATGAACAGTATGCAGCAACAGATGACAGCAAAAGAAAGAAAGAAAGAAAGAAAAATCTAAATTTGCAGATGAAGAAGGGGAATTCAAATTAAATTGAGAGCAAAATGTAAAAGCTTAACAACATAGCCAGAATACATCGCTCATATTACACCTGCAATACATACAGACACACCAGTATAAGAATTAAGAGTTGAATGTTAATATATTGCCACTGTGGTTTACACCTGGAATTGTCCCATGTAGGGCGTAGAGGTACCACTGTATTTTAAAGTAAGCTGTTGTGGCTGTGTCCACTTCTTCAGACATATAGTAGCAGAATGAAGTGTACAATATAATGGAATATAAGTTACATACCAAATGTTCATTGGCTGTTAGATATGTCTGTGAAGATTCTCTGTCATCCAGGTGAGTTTATCTGGAAGTTGAGTCATGGCAACTGGACTTCTTTTTCTTGAGAGATTGAAATATTTCACAGCTCATCCAAACAGTTTCATCAGTCCGAGATACCCCTTTTGCAAGTTCAAATCTGCAGTAAGTTTAAATTGGCAATAGGATTCTGGCCACATCATACATATCCACAAGCATATGGGGTCAGAATACTATTGTCCGTTTAAACTTACATAAGGAACATTATCTAAGTTACATATATAAGCTAATATCCTGTTATCTTTGTGGAAGGCAAATTCTGTTACTTGCAGTGGTTTCTCACTGGCAGTTATAAGTCCTTGTGTGAATTTTTTGGGCATGTGTAAAATTACTAGACTAGGGTTTGCCTGAAGAGCCAAACAGGAACTTAGTAAGTAGGAAAATCCTGCTTATTGGTGTGTATTTTGTTTTGTGGAAATGTAGCTAACTTACCTTGTGTGTGTGTGTGTGTGTGTGTGTGTGTGTGAGAGAGAGAGAGAGAGAGAGAGAGAGAGAGAGAGAGAGAGAGCAGAAATTGGGAAAGTTTTTTTTCTACAATTCCCAGATTTTCAGAGTTGGCATGGACTAATTGTGGGAGCTTTCGTCCAGTTTCCTAGCTCTTTGGAAATGTTTTCCCCCATTTGTCATATATGTGCATTATTACATTATAAACAGCTGTCACAATCCTTTAGATTAAGAAATAAGACCAGAACAAGTTGCAAAACAGCTGTATTTTGCTTGGTTCAAGCAGTTAATGAACACATGCCAACAGATATCCAAAGAGCTATAAATATGTCTGTGAAAGCTTTTTAATTCATTCTGGAAGAAGGAACTAGATTTTCCTGGGAATGTGCTGAAGGGAGCCAGACACCTGCAAAACCCATTTGTCCAGAGATTACAATGGGATATAAGGGGAGTTAAAGGAAGATAGAAGTGGAACAGTTATATTGCAGGCAATAGTGGTTCCATCATTTCGTATTGGGACTATTGCCTTTTTTTGCATAGCCTAATTCTGTTTTCAGTTTGAATCAAGTGTACATGACTGGAGTGCAGGCCTGCAACCAAGTGGTACTCTGCTTCCCAAAACAGATTTAAAAGATTTTATGAAAAATGTACTTTTTTGGTCATAAAACACCAGATTCAGTCACAAATGCAATTCAGAGCATAATGAAATTCAACATGTAGGGAAAAAAAGGTCACAAGCTGCATCCAGTGAACAAGTAAAGCTCCCTTACAAACAGGGTCGCCTGTTGCAGTTCCACTTCACATTTAATCAAGTTTCAGCTGATCAGTTATCTTTCTCTTTTGCTTATTTCTTAACATATTCGCTGAAGTGGCTCTTCTTAAAAGTTCCTTATTCATTGTCTAACTTGCCTTTTATTCTTCTGAAAATCAATCAGATGCTCCGAAGTTTCTTATCAAGAGATGTCTTCCAGTTTTATCAGCGTAAACAGATTTGCATTCTAAACACTCAATTTTATAGTAGCTTCCTTAGTGGGGAACTTCTCCTTGTCTTCAACACAAAACTGATATTCCCGTGACCAGCACTTAATGGCATACCGTTTAGACTTTGGAAAAACTTCCGTTTCTGAGCATCCTGCTATATGAGACGGAGAAAGTGTGGATCTGCTTACCTTTGGCTCTCACTCTTCTCTACCACGGGACTTGGCTATGTCTCCTGAAAAGATTTGACATATTTTACCCTCGAGACGATGCAGTCCCTTGCAGGAAAATGTTCTCTGCTGTTGCCATAGAGCAGTGGTGGCGAACCTTCGGTACTTCAGTTGTTTTGGACCACAACTCCCACAGTCCTTTGTCATTGGCAATATAGGCTTGGAATTCTGGGAGTTGTGATCCAAAACATCTGGAGTGCCAAAGGTTTGCCACCACTGCTATAGAGCCTAGCTGGAGCTTTTCCACAATAGGTTGGATCTAAAAAGAAGATGAAATAGTGGAAGGGGGGGCAATGGTTAATGTCCCTCTTATATTTGATCACATTTTGAAGTGGGCTATTAATCAGAACTAAGGAAGTTGACTGCAACCTGCATCGTATTTCAAAAGGTTGCTGACTGTCCAAATTTAATAACATGTCCAAAGGAGCGGGCAAACCTGTCCATTTATGTTCTCCCACATTTAGATTTTGCAGATTTTGATGCAATCACAGGTTAATTTCAATCAGCCTGTGGATATCAATGAATCACTCTGTATGGTTTAAGCAGGGAACAGATCTGAAGTTTTAGTTTTCATATAAGCATTACTGGACATCAGTTTTATAAACTGTGTTAGTTTAAACATCTATAAAATTACTGTATATATTTGAATATATGCTGGATTTTTTAGCCCTTACTTTTGGCTGCGAAAACACCCTCAGCTTATGGAATGGAATGGAATGAAATTTATTTTCATTGTATAAATACGAGATTGAAAGTGCCATCCAGTCAGTCATTCACACAACCCAGCATAAAAATCCAAGACGTAAAATCTACAATTTAAGAACAAACCATCTATACACATACTACAACATTCACACGCCGAACATCACTTACACTCATTTAAAACTGACATAAAAACCAAACATACACACACAGCCCTACACTCTTTCACCTGACAACATTCATACCCAATCCATAAAAACTACAGTTTAAAAAAACAACAACAATCAGCCATACACAACCCCCCATACAATATATGTGTAACACATTCAACACTAATATTACCCGTCAACTTAATTTTAAACAGAATTTAGCATGGTTACTGCTATTGGGTAAAAACTATTTCTGAATCTTTCTGTCCTTGTTCTAATAGATCTATACCTTCTGCCTGATGGTAATGGTACAAACAGAGAGTGTCCAGGATGAGAAATATCTCCTACAATGTACTGAGCTTTCTTAAGACAGTGGGAGCTGTGTAAATTCTCCAATGTGAGGAGTGGGCATCCGAAGATCTTCTGTGCCATATTGATAACCCTCTGGAGCGATTTCCTCTGAGCCACCGTGCAACTGGCATACCACACACATATGCACTACGTCAGTACACTTTCTACTACACAACGATAAAAAGACACCAATAGTCTCTGAGTGATGTTATTCTCTCTGAGCACTCTCAGAAAGTACAGTCTCTGTTGGGCCTTATTCAGCAGCTCAGAGGTGTTTACACTCCAGTTTAAATTTTCCTCAATATGGACTCCCAACAAACGGAAGTCGGTCACCCTTTCTACACAGTCCCCACTGATGAATAGTGGTTGAAGATCTGTTTTCTTCTTCCTGTAATCTATTATGAGCTTCTTAGTTTTTAATGTGTTCAGAAGCAAGTTATTTTCTCTGCACCACTCAATCAACCGCTCCACCTCATCCCTATAAGCAGACTCATCTTCTTCTGAGATAAGCCCCACTACTGTGGTGTCATCCGCAAACTTAACTATAATGTTGTTATGATAGGCGGGAATACAATCATAAGTATAAAGAGTAAAGAGCAGTGGACTCAGCACACAGCCCTGTGGAGAGCCAGTACTAAGACTCAGATCTGTAGATGTATATTGACCTACTCTAACCCTCTGACTACGTCCGGACAAAAAACTATTTATCCACATACATATAGAATGTGGAAATCCCAAATCCCCTAATTTAACCACCAGTCTGTGAGGGAGGATGGTATTAAATGCTCGAGTCAATAAGTTTCACCATTTTGGGGGGTAAAATTAGGTGCTTGGAGGTCTTGGGGAGGGCGGCGGAGGTCAAGTCCCAAGGAAAAAACCTTCTACTCCAAAGCTGATTGGGCAGGAGATAAGGTTGCTGCCAATTCCCATATGATTCCAATGAGAAGGTTTAGGGGCACCCCCTTTGGAGCTTCATAACTCAGCCCTCTTACCTCCCAATCTTTCCAAATTTCAGGGGGTTCCCTAAAATTGCTTTCTGGAGGTACCCCTGCTACTTTGGAGTCCAAAAAGTAATTTATTTTTGAGTGCATGATTTTAAAAAATATGAACTCAAAATCATTTTTAAAATATACAATCAAAATTTACTTACCTTTGGACTCCAAAGTAGCAGGGGTACCTTCCTGAAGTGATTTTGGGGAATCCCCTGAAATCTGGAAATATTTGGGGGTAAGGGGACTTAATTATGAAGCTCTAACAAGGCTGGGAGTAGTATTGGCAACTGTGCAAGGACTGTGGAGGCAATCAGGGAGTTTACATCTATGGTATTAACTCCCTAATTGCCTCCACAATCCCAGCACACCTTGCCAGTTACTACCCCGAGCCCCTGTAGAGCTTGGCCGGCTACCGTATATACTCAAGTATAATGGGGGGGGGGGGAAAGCCCTAGGCTTATGCTCAAGTCAATAAGTTTTCCCAGTTTTGGGGGGCAAAATTAGGCCCTCAGCTTATACTCAAGTTGGCTTATATTATATTATATTATATTATTATATAAAGTAGTTCAGTTTGCAATCAAAACAAAACAAGTTATCCGAGGGATAATTTTAAAGCTACTGTGGCTGTAGCTATCTCCCCTTGAAACTGCTCATTAAAATAGTACTTTCCCTCCTCTTTGACGGATGATTCAATTGAATCCTTAGTTGATCTCTGGAATGGGAAAATGAGCAAAACCATTGACCTGAGTGCCCCTAAATGTCTCCTTCCTCAAAGTACAGCCAAACTGGCTGCTTGGTTTACTGGGGAACTGGCAAATATTAAAAGGGTGGTCGATAGAGCTGAAAACTCAGAATGTAACACATAAAGAACCTTTGGAAGACGGGTGGTATAAAAATATAATAGATAGATAGATAGATAGATAGATAGATAGATAGATAGATAGATAGATAGATAGATAGATAGATA
>JAHTLZ010000265.1:223523-246316 GCA_023846285.1 Phrynocephalus versicolor | reverse complement strand
ATAGATAGATAGATAGATAGATAGATAGATAGATAGATAGATAGATAACGAAAAGCCGTTGGAAAGCTTATTCCAAAGCAGTGGAAGCAGCAAAGAAATCATTTTTCTCTACCACCATTGCTTCGGCATGGACTCGCCCGGCGGAGCTTTTCCAAATAGTCAAGAGTCTGCTACATGCTGACCCATGGGTGGATAACACAGATCACTCTGTAATGCACTGTGAAGAATTTACAGCCAAAATTGTACAGATCCGGGCTGACCTGGATGTTGGTATTGATCCGGAGCCTATAAATAAAACTGTCTACCTTGCCTGCCCTGTATTAATATATGAGTTTCAGCTCCCGCAGCCTGAGGATGTGGTAAGTGTTGGGCAGAGCTAAAAACTAGTTTGGTTTTGTGCGGCAGAGCATGAGAACAGGCTGTTAGCCTTATATCAACTTAGAAGTTCCCAAATCCCATCCCCAGCAAAGCCCTTTTGCATAAAAGACAAGAGGCTTGTTTATTCAGAAAAGTGTAATGAATAAGTTTACTCACAATCTCAACTTGTGTCAGCAGGTTTTCTTAGTTTCATAATAAAGCAGATAAAATATAGAAGAAGAAATGCCCCCCAAAAATATGATCCTTTGTTCTTGTGGTAAGGGGAGAACAGAGAGTGTGAAGCCTACATCCTTCTCTCAGGTGGCAAAATGCTGGACTGAGGCCAAAATGGCTCTACACTACAAAGACCATGTGGTCAGAACAGGAAGAGAAAAGGTGTGGCATTTGTAAGCCCTGGGAAATACAACTCCCTTGATAGGTAAACCAAACAGGCCAGGTAGAGCCATGCATAACCCCTCCCACATGCAACATGCAGTTGAAATCAGCAATAGATTGGTTTACCCAACACCCCTTCTCAATGTATCATGTACTGATTTCAAACAATTCTCATCATGCATTGTAATGTTTGAAAGCAGTCCCTCGGAAGAGGTTTCGTCAAGATGTCAGCTATCATCTTCTCAGTAGGGCAATAGGTTATTTTCATGGTTCCTCTCTCTATCAAGTCCTTCAGGAACCTGTGATTCATGTCAATGTG
The DNA here is from genome assembly GCA_023846285.1 of Phrynocephalus versicolor. Classification (NCBI taxonomy): domain Eukaryota; kingdom Metazoa; phylum Chordata; class Lepidosauria; order Squamata; family Agamidae; genus Phrynocephalus; species Phrynocephalus versicolor. Next base: position 245,244 of record JAHTLZ010000265.1, on the reverse strand, counting down.
TTTGGAGCGGGCGTTGAATTTCTCTCCTTCTATGAGTTTCATGCAGCTTTGGTTGTTCTCAAAGAACTGGGTAGGCTCTGATTGCTCCACTCCAAAGTCGCTCATCAGCTTACGAAGTCAAAGCAGCTCTCTGCAGGCCTCTTAAGCGGCGATCAGCTCAGACTCTGTGGAAAACAAAGCTGCAGCCCTGTTTTCAGCTATCCCAGCATATTGCCCCATTTTCATGGGTGAACAGAAAACCACTTGTGGATCTATGATCTTTATGCTGTGCCCAGTCAGTGTCTGTGCAACCTACTCGTTGTGGGTTACTATCTGCTGGCAACCTCAGCTTCAAGTCTATGGTTTCCATGAGGTACCTAGCTATTCTTTTCAGGGTGGTTTAGTCACTCTGAGTTGTTGAGTTGACTTTTCTGCTTAAAATTCCTACAGCAGTGGCTATATCTGGTCTTGTTGTGGTTTTGAGATGTAACAGTTTTCCTATGACTGCCCTATACTGTGATTGTCAGGTAAGAGTTCACTTTCCCCCAAGAATTTTGTGAAAGCCTGTCTGCATGGGGGTTGCAGTACCCTTAGCCTCCTTCGTGTTCAACATGTCCAGAAGTTCAACTATCTTTGACTCAAAAGATAAGAACTGTCTCTGTATTTATCTATTTGTATGTCCAGGTAATATTTAGCTAAACCTAGCTCTGTGATTGCTATCTCTTGGCTCAGTTCCTTTACTATCTCTTTATATTCCTGTTCCTGATGTGTGACAATAATCAGATCATCCACATAACATTAAATGTATGAAAAATGACCATTTTGATTACGTCTGTACAGACATTGATCTGCAAGCCCTTGTTGGAACCCCCATTGAAGAAGCAGTCCACTTAATTTGTTTTTCAAGGCTTTTGCACTTTGTCTAAGGCCATAAAGAACTTTCTGGAGTTTATAAACTAGTTCTTGATACTTCTTGTTGATGAAACCTGGTGGTTGTTTCATATAAAGTTCTTCTTCGATATCCCCATGTAGAAATGCTGTTTTAACAGCCAGGTGTTTCACAAGCATTTGTTACATGCAGCTATGCTAAAAAGTGTTCTTTTTTCTTTTTCTTTTCATTTTTTTTATTTTCTTATATACAAAGGGGACATAGGGGGTGGTTGAGTGGAAGCAATTGGGTTAAGTACATAAGTTGAAGCTTACCATAATCTCTTTATCTAACCCACCATTACAGTAATTCATCAGATTGTCCTTAGTAGTCCAAAGAAATTAATAGCAGATTGCATTTCAGGTCTTTTAAATATATCCTAGAAATCAAAGCCACAAACCAACAAATTATCATTTCCTTTTTTTTTTAACACAAAATCTAATCGAGGTTTCTAGACACTCTTAAACTGTTCATTGATCCATCCTCAATTAAAGCTGTCAGTTTTGCCATTTCTGCCAGTTCCAACACCTTAATTAACCAGTCTTCTACTAAGGGTAATTTATCCATCTTCCAGTATTGTGCATAGAGAAGCCTGGCAGCCGTCGTAAGATATCTGATAAGAATCACTTTGTTCTTTTCTATCCGATTGTCTATCAAACCTAATAAAAACAGCTCTGGTTTAAAGTGGAGATTGAAATTCAGTATCTCATGCCTTAAAGAATAAATTTGTTTCCAAAATTTAACTGCCAGTCCACATGTCCACCACATGTGGTAAAAAGTACCTTCATTCTCTTGGCATTTCCAACACCTATTGGAGATTCCCTTGTACATCTTAGACAGTTTGTCTGGCGTTAGATACCACCTGTACATCATTTTGTAAAAAATTTCTTTCAAATTATAACTCCTTGTGAATTTCAGTCCATACTTCCACATTCCCTCCCACTGTTCTATTTGAATATTATACCCGAAATTTCTGGCCCATTTAATCTGTTCATCTTTGGTATCAAATTTCAATAACATTTTATATATTCTTGAGATCAAATGTTCCTTATTGGCACAGAGTTCCATCTCGAAAATAGATTTTCCCTGTTCAAATTCAAATACTTGTTTATCTATTTTAAATCTTTCTGATAGTTGCAAATATGAGAACCATTGACAGACAGAACCTTCCTGGTTCAATTTCTCTCTGGATTTCATCTTATATTCCCCTTGACTCCATTTTAAGATATCTTTATATGTTAACCAACTATCTCTCTGCGATGTTACTGACTTAAACAGAGCCTCCTGGGGTGATACCCAGAGCGGCATTTTAGGTGCCAATCTTGGTTTGTAAGTATTCCAGATTCTTAAAATGGATTGCCGAATATAATGATTGTTGAATTCTGCATTTGTTTTGGCTTTGTTATACCAAAGATACCCGTGCCATCCAAATCTCAAATCGTGTCCTTCTAGGTTTAACAATCTTTTATTCCCCAACATTATACAATCTTTAAGCCAAATTAAAAAACTAGCAGTGTAATACATTTTTAAATTTGGAAGTCAATGGATTTCAATGGAGAAATTTTCCCCATTGGAAAGCATTGAGTCCCGGACAAGAAGTCTCAGGCGGCGGAGGCGGGCAGCAGCGGGAGGTCAGATCCCCCTGCCACTGCCGGTGTGCCCCACCCCAAGACTTCTCGGACAGGTGCGCGATCACCCCCCACCCCCACCCCTGCCCCCCTGCTTCCGTATATCGCAGATTTTCATGGATCGCGGGTGGGGTGGGTCCCTAACCCCCGCGATTGGCGGGTGGTTACTGTACCTAGCCTTGGGATGCTCCTGGACTCATCCTTGAGCCTAGATGCCCAGGTCACAGCTGTGGCCAGGAGTGCATTTGCAAAATTAAAACTAGTACGCTGGTTACACCCGTTTCTTGAGAAATCTGCTCTGGCCACTGTGACACATGCCCTAGTGACCTCCCAGCTGAAATACTGTAATGCACTCTATGTGGAGCTACCAATGGAAAGTCTCAGAAAACTACAAAAGGTCTAAAATGCAGCAGTCGTATTGCTGACTGGGATGGATTACAGAGATCACATTACACCCATACTAAAGCAGCTCCACTGGCTGCCAATCACCTACCGAGCACAATTCAAGGTGCTGATCTTAACCTATAAAGCACAAAATCCAAGCTACCTCAAAGATAGAGTCTGGCAGTATGAACCAGCTCGGGTACTAAGGTCATCAGCAATGTATTTCTTTTATGTAATTGAGTGTAGAAAATAAAAAATGTAAAAAAAGGAGAGGCCTTTCTCTCCATCGCACCACCTTCACAGGTGCGCCTCAGAAGAACATATGAAAGGGCCTTCTCTGTTGCTGCTCCCAGACTTTGGAACTCTTGCTGGAGGCCAGGATTGCCCCGTTTCTGCTGTCTTTCTGGAAGCAGGCAAAGACCTTCCTCTTCAGGCAAGCTTTCCCTGTATGAGGGACTTCCTATTTATATGGATTACTATACATGATTGCATTGACTGATTTCATAAGAACACCAGTGTTTTCCATTTATTTTCCATCCCTCATAATGGATTTTTCTTTTCTTTTTGCATGCTTTTTGTAGCTCTACTGTTACCTTTTAATGCTCTAAGATGCCTGTTCTAACTCCCTGTTCTTAATTTGAATATGTCTTAAATGTTCTGGACTGTATATTGTCTCTCATTATTTTAAGCTACCTTGGGTCCTTTTCCAAGGAGAAAGGTGGGGTAAAATATTCAAAATAATAAATAATAATAAATACTGTTTTCACACCATTAAAAATGAAAGAAATTGCTATGCCATTCCACAATCCAAACACATTCTCATGCAAGTTCATATGGAAAAGATTTGTGTGAAGATTTTTTTATTCCTTTGCTGATTTTGTTATCTTTCCCAGTGAATTATCATTCAAATGTGATCTTTTCAGGTTGGTTTATGTGCCTTCTCTTTATATTCACCATACATGTAATCAACCCTGGTAAACAGAGTGGGGTTTTTTTTTGGGAAATCACTTCACCCTTAGCTTGGTAAATTTGAAGATAAAGACTAAAAATTGAAATCATTTGACTATGAACTCAGAAACATTCCGGTGGTGCAGATGAAATAGTTCTCATTTTGCCTCCCATTTCCCCCTCAGCTAGAGATATGGAAAATGGGGAGTGAATACATTATAGGCGGTTGGATTTTATTTTTGCAAAAGTTCAGAAGGGCTTGGGTGCAGTATTTTATTTAACATGAAATATTTTGATGGGAGTGGTTGAGATAAATAGCTCTGGGCTGCTTTTCAGGTTTAGTGCAGTGTTTCTGAAGTAATTATTTATCGAATTAATTTAGCTTTTCCAAGAGCATCGTAAATCTCAGAAAGTTCTCTGCAGTGTGTTTGTCTTTTGTCTGTGCCAAGCCATGTTCCTGCCCTCTCAGGAAACCATTCTGTCTGTATTTGAATTCGCTGCTTCTGACCTTATGCAACATTATCTTTCTCCATAAAATTTTAGGAAATGATGACATGTTCCTTCCACTTCAGAGTGAGTTTTTAAAAAACACATTTACACTATCATCTTATGTATGTTACTTTACGATGTTCTTTTTTTTTTTTAAGGTTGACACATTTAAGGCGAATCAGGCGATATTCTATCTGGCACTTAGCTTCCACAGTTACTTTTCTGGATTTAATTCACCCTACAAATACAACTTTATCTGTTCCTCACTCAGAACTGCTGTATCTTGTTGGTATGTACTTTTAACCAGCCTTGTTACTACATACTACCCAAGACATACACTGAACTTCAGAGAAGTGTTTATGCCTAGAGCAATTCCCCTATATTTCAATCCAAAATCATCAGGGGATTACGGACATTGTACAAGTCTATTTTTATTATTTTGCTAACACCTCATCTTCTTCTTGTCAACAATGCATGCCTTGGGACAAAGAAGTGATTCAAAGAAGTAATTTTAGAAGAAAATCCTTTATTTCAAACCATGATAATATACTTTGCACAGCAGAACTGGAACGAACAGTATGGATCATTGCATCCAGCTCCTGTCAAGGAGGCACAGTGGGGAATCAAACTTCCAAACTTTGATTCTGCAGAGAGAGAATCAAAGCCATTGAGCCATCCAGTATCTTTCATCCTTGGCGTGATTAAGCATACTATTCATTGATAAAATAATTTATTGGGCTTCTTCATTGAAATATCTAGGACATTTTGTCAGATACCTTGTGAAAAATGTGGCATTCAGGTTACCACATATTTGCGCCTATAAGACATCCCCCTACACTTTTCTAACCTAAAATTATTTATTTATTTATTTATTTATTTATTTATTTATTTATTTATTTTTACAACTTATATGCCGCCCACTACCCAAAGGTCTCTGGGCAGAAAATTACAGTTTCACTACCACACAAGGGTCTCTTTTTGGCTTACTTCTGAGGATAGAACAACCCTCAATTTTAGTCTTAATCATTTTAGACAAAAATATACATGGAAAAGTATTGTAGCTCCTTTATGATAAGGCAAAATACATACGGCCTGATTAAATGGCAACATAAGTTATGACCTCACATGTAAAGAGCTGCCTTTTCACATCCCATTAATCATGGGACCAGGGAGTTTCCAACAGAAATTCTCAAGGTGAATATTATTTACTTATTTAAAATATTTATACCCCACCTCTCCTCTCAAGAGGACCCAAAGCAGCTTACAATATTAAACAGTGTTGCCACTAAGCTTGTAAATTACAGACTTTGGAATTCCCACTTGGCTCTAAAGTTGTTAAAGTTACTCCAGTTCCATAGGATACAGTCTTATGGAATCAGAGATGGACAAATTTAGATAAGGTTTGATGATCTGTTCAACATGGATCCATAGGTATTGGGTGCAGGGAGAGGTCTGAGACTGAGGTATTTTCTTTGAACTTTTTAGCTGTTTTTAAAGTGGTTAGTTAATTCATCTTGCTTATTGTTTATTTTTGAGCTATTTTATGTTGATGTGCAGGTATATTAAGGTTGTCATTAAATGTTGTGTTTAGAGATGGGCAGAAAACAAACTTTTGTTATTCGTTACTCATTTCGTTACGTAATGAAACAAATAAGGAACTGCGCCATCTAAGAGAAACCGAACAGAACGGAACGGAAATTTCCATTTTGTTTCAGTACATTTTGTTTACCGGCATCTCCTACCTGGTTCTGTTGCTGATCCTGGATGGTCCTTCCTGGTCCGGTGGTCCTCCTGGCTGCAGGGAGGGGGCATCCGGGGGGGGGGAGCCGACCAGTCATGGTACAGCTGGTAGGTGGCCATGGTCGGCAGTAAAAAATAAATAAAAATAAAAATAAAGTAAAATAAAATAAAATAAAATAAAATAAAAGATCCAGCGGGTGGGCCCAGTACTGGCCCATGAGCACTGGACCCAGCATGCAGGCTAGCAAAAGATTTTTTAAAAAGCTGTAGCATGGGGCACATGGTCGGCAGAAAAAAAAAATAAAAACAAAACAAAACAAAACAATAAAATAAATAAAAAAGGAGCGCTGACCAGGCCCCAGGGGTGGCTGGATCGGTGCTCTAAAATAAAGAAAATAATAATAATTAAAAAAATCCCCTGGACTTTTAAATCCCCCCAAAATAAAAAAGGATCCACCCCCCCCCTAAAAAACCGGGGTCCAGTGGGCGGGCCCATTATCGGCCCACGAGCACCGGACCTGGCCTGCAGGTTGCCGAACTGGCCCATGGGCCGGCAAAAACAACAACACCAATCCCGCGTGTAGTCCCACTGGGGGCTTTTAATCCCTCCCCCCAAAAAAGGAGTGCCGACCCGGCCCCAGGGGCTGGGGCAGCGCTCTAAAATAAATAAATAAATAAATAAAAGAAGCTCCGACCAGGCCCATGGGGCCACGCAGTCGGTGTGTGAAGGGAAAAAATGAATAACGAATCAAAATAAACCAATGAAATGAATATTTTAAAAAAATCATTAAAAACAAAATGAAAAGAAACGAACCTTAAAATGAACCATGTCAAAACAAATTGCCATTTTTTCGGTTTGTGCCCATCTCTAGTTGTGTTGCATGGTTGTACATTATTGATTTTGTTGGAAAAGATTCTGGTGTTGTTGTTCAGTCTTTCAGTTGTGTTCAACTCTTCGTGACCCCATGGACCAGAGCACACCAGGCCCTCCTGTCTTCCACGGCCTCCCGGAATTTGGTCAAACCCGTGTTGGCTGCATCGATGACTCCATCCAACCATCTCATTCTCTGCCATCCCCTTATCCTTTTGCCTTCAATCTTTTCCAGCATTGGGGATTTTTCCAAGGAGTCCTCTCTCCTCATGAGGTAGCCAAAGTACTGGAGCCTCAGTTTCAAAACCTGTCCCTCCAGTGAACATTCAGGGTTGATTTCTTTCAGGATGGATAGGTTTGATCTCCTTGCAGTCCAGGGGACTCTCAAGACTCTCCTCCAGCACCACAGCTCAAAAACATAGATTCTGAGGCGATCAGCCTTCTTTATAGTCCAGCTCTCATTTCCATACATCACTACTGGTGAAAACATAGCTTTGACTATCTGGACCTTTGTCGGCAAAGTCCAGATAAGGACTTTTTAAGATTTTCCCTAGGTTTGCCATCACTTTCCTTCCAAGAATCAGGCGTCTTTTAATTTCATTGCTGCAGTCACCATCTGCAGTGATCAAGGAGCCAAGAAAATAAACTCTGTGATTGCCTCCATTTCTTCCGCTTCTATTTGCCAGGAAGTTATGAGACCGCTGGTCATGATATTAGTTTTTTTGATACTGAGCTTCAGCCCAGTTTTTTCACTCTCCTCTTTCACCGTCATTAAGAGGTTCTTTAATTCCTCCTCACTTTCTGCTATCAGAGTAGTATCATCTGCATATCTGAGGTTGTTGATTTGTCTGTGAAGATTCAGAGTCATCCAGGTGAGTTTATCTGGAAGTTAAGTCATGGCTACTGTACTTTTTCTTGAGAGATAGAAACGTTTTGCTGCTCATCCAAACAGCTTCATCAGATTGTTGATATTTCTTCTGGCAATCTTAATTCCGGTTTGTGATTCATCCAGACCTGCCTTTCGCATGATGTACTGTGCATATAAGTTAAAAAGGCAAGGTGATAGTATACAGCCTTGTCGTACTCCTTTACCAATTTTAAACCAGTCAGTTGTTCCATATCAAGTTCTGACTGTTGCTGCTTGTCCCACATATAGATTTTTTTAGGAGACAGATAAGGTGGTCAGGCACTCAGAGCCCTTTCTGTGGGCACCTGACATCACCCCCTCACAGCCACCGTATGCAGGTTAAATTGTTGTATTGGCACTTTGTGAAAAATTAGTGGGTTTTGAATTGCAGTTTGGACACTCGGTCTCTAAAAGATTCGCCATCACTGGCAAATCACTAATACTTGTGTGTAGGCACAAAGTCCAGCCCATAATTGCTCTGTCTGTAGTTGGTGCTTGAGCCATGGATTGGGGTTGAGGTTGCTAATTCAGCAGCCAGATTGCTAATGGGTGCTGGTCATAGGGATTGCAAACATCCCTTTTTATAGCACCCCCTACTGGCTGCTGATCTGTTTCCAGGCACAACTCAAGGTGATGGTTCTTCATCTAGCCATAAACGGTTTGCATCTAAGATCGCTCAAGGACTGCATCTCCCTGTATGAGTCTGTCTGGGTGTTAAGATCATCAGGAGAGCCCTTTCTCTTGGTCCTGATGCCTTCATAGGCCGTAGACGTTTGAAGTGTAAAACTTGTTGGCAGCCTAGTCATAAGAGTGGGTGAGCTGGATGATTGCCAGGATGCAGAGCTGAAGGTGATGTTATAAAGAGGCAAAATGACCTCTGTAATTTTGATGTGCATGTGCTGTGTTATTCAGACCTTACTTTTAGGGCACAAGGGTACACTGGCCAAAAGGTTTGTGGGCGTGTGAACTGACTTTGAGATATATGGCCTATGGAGCACTGACCTGCGGAATGGCTTGCCAATGAATGGATTGACATAGAGGAAACCTTTGGTTTGTTTCACACACATTACAACGGACTGTTCCCTCTTGGCAAAAAGGGATGAGGGTTCATTCCACCCTGGACTTTTGTAGGATGGAACGAGCAGGAAAAAGATTGATATGTGATTGCTGTGGCAACAAGACCTCCCTCTTTCTTTGGGGCTTTTGGTTTCTTAACTGTTCTTTTGTGTGTCTTTGTATGCTGTTGGGATGAGATGGACTGGAGAACAAAGTGGAATGTGACTTCCTCATTTTTTTCAAACTTCTTCCACTGGCTGAATTAGCAAAAATGACCTTCTTTCATAGTTAGCTTTCCATGCTGTGAATTTTCCAAAGAAGCTGATGTGAAATCATTACTCATTTGTTGTTGATAACTATATACCTGAAATATCCATTGTCTGTTAAGTTTGCTTCATCCCTAATAGTACCATTCTTGCACTACTGTTGTAGATTTCAAGTGCATCTTATCATTCTGTGTTTCAAGGCTGTGGTAACAGATACGTTTCAACAAGAGGTAGTCATCCAAATTGTCTCCTGGAGTAGAGCCACTCCCCAGCTTGTTCAGTGAAAATAGGTACTTTTCTGCCAACCCGTCACCACAGCACTATATAAGAATATAAGAACATAAGAACAGCCTTGCTGGAACAGGCCACAGCCCATCCAGTCCAGCATTCTGTCTCACACAGTGGCTCACCATTTGCTTCACGGTATTCCCAAGTTAATGTCTTCACCTGCTTACGATTCCCAGCAAATGGTATTGAGAGATATCCTGCCTATCTCTCCAACCCGGAGGTTGTCCTTAGGCATCCATAATGATAGCCATTGATACCTTTGTTCACCATGAACTTGTCCAATCCTTTCTTAAAGCTCTCAAGGCTGACAATTATCACCACTTCTTCTGGCAGGGAGTTCCACAGACCAGTGATCCTCTGCGTAAAAAAGGACTTTCTCTTATTTGTTTGAGATCTAGCACCCAAAAGTTTCATGGAGTGCCCCCTAGTTCTAGTGTTGTGTGACAGAGAAAACATTTTTTTTCCTTATCTCAGTGGTTCTCAATCTTCCTAATGCCTGGAGCCTTTAATATGGTTCCTCATGTTGCGATGATCCCTTGCCCTACTTGGAAAAGGCTACAAGCTTCCTTTGGCAGGCCATTGCCACAGGTGCAATAGAGAACTTCCCTCTATAGGCACCCTCAGCCAATCGCAGTCTCTGGTGCCATTGACTGACACCCCTTCCAACCTATCAAGCTGTAACTCACTCCTCCCCCTCCTCCCCTCCTCCTCCAGACCCAAGCCATTTGTGCCTTTTTCTTCACTGGCTCATGGCGACCCCTGTAAAATGGTCGGTTGACTCCCAAAGGGGTCCTGATTCCCAGGTTCGGAAGCACTTCCTTACCTAGTTTATCCATACAGTGTGTGATTTTTTTAAACTTCAGTCAGGTCACCTCTTAGATGCCATTGTTCAAGAGTGAAGAGGCCCAGCTGTTGCAGCCTCAGATGGTAAGGAAGGTGTTCCAGTCCCCTAATCATTCTGGTTGCCCTCCTCTGCACTTTTTCCATTTCCGTAATATGCTTCTGGAGGTATGGTGACCAGAAGGGCACACAATACTCCAGATGGAGCCTCACCATAGATTTATAAAGAGGCAAAATGACACTTGCTGACATTTCATGCCCTTCCTAATGATCCTTAGCATTGAGTTTGCTTTTTTCACTGCTGCAGCACATTGTTTGACACCTTCATTGAGCTGACCACCAGGGCACCAAGGTCCTTTTCCTGGTTTGTTGCAGAGATTTTCAGACCCCATTTGTTTATAAATGTAACTGGGTTTTTTTAGCCCCAAAGTGCATCACTCTGCACTTGCTCATGTGCTAGTGGTTTGCCCACTCACCCAATGTCAAGGGATCCCTCTGGAGTTCCTCACAATCTCTCTCAGTTTTTACTATCCTGTATAATTTAGTGTTGTCAGCAAATCCATTCTGTATAGGGATGAGAACGGATAGCATATTTTGCTGAAACCCAACAGTTGGCAATAAATAGAATTGAAATGATTCAGTGGTATTCTTTATGCCTTCCTATTTAGTCCAGTTTAATGACTGGGTCTGTGATAAGAGAACTACAGCTATAATGGAAATGTAAACAATTCAGATTCCTCTGACCCAAATCCATGGTTTCTGTGTCACAGAAGCATCAAATACAGACCAAGAGAAAAACAAAATGTGCCTGTGGTTCAGATCTGTGGTCTAGCGGCCATCACACCAAAAGGATTGATGCAACAGCTGTAAAATGGGATACAAAAACAAAGCTACCCCCCCCCCCCAAGTTTGAGTTCTACCAGTATTTCCCGTTTTATTCCTGGTGTGTTTTGAGACACTTCTTAAGATCTACTTTGAATGTTCTTTTGCCCTTGCTAACTTAAGGAGAGAAAATTGGCTTTTCATCCTGTAACAATGTCTTTCAGCTCCACACCACACTATATAGAACGGTTCTTCTTTCAGAAGAGCACCATAGAGTCATTTGTATGATCTGTCCTACCTCTATGGACAGTTTTCCTGATTTCAGTTAACTTATACTCTCACTCTCTCTGCTTACCACCACTTCTGCACAACAGATGATTCCTCCATTCCTCTATATTGTGCAGTGCAGTGGTTCTTGCCCATGGATCTCCATATGTTATTAGGCTAAAATTCCCAGAAGTCTTCACCAATAGTTGTACTGGTCAGGATTTTTGTAGTCCAGGAACATCTGGGAATGAAAGGTTGGGAAGCACTGGCTTACTCCAGAAGATCTGTGTTTCAGACCAGAAAAAAAGCCCACATGGAAACCTTAACTGGGAGTGGACAAGGACAGAAAGAGGAATACAGTGTCACAGCTCAAACACCCCTGAGGCAACGTGGCCTTGGGTGTGGCTCCAATAGAAAACTGAATTGGAACATTCCAGGTTTGCTGTGCTTCAATTTGTAGCCTATATTAACTCTGAAATTGGTTACACAGGGATTCATGCACCAGAGCCTTTGATTAGGTGGCTGCTGGAGGAGGTGGAGAATGGCGGCCCGTGCTCCTGCAGGCCAGCCAATCACCCAGTGCGTTGTTAGTCTGTGGAGCTCCCTGCCACAGGATGTGGTGATGGCATCTGGCCTGGATGCCTTCAAAAGGGGATTGGACAGATTCCAGGAGGAAAAGTCCATCACAGGTTACAAGCCATGATGGAGATATGTAATATCCAGCCTTAAACCCGGGGTACTTGAAGGACCAGATGCAGGGGAGTGGTATCAGGAGACAGATATCTACCCTCGTGCACTCCCAGACACATCTGGTGGGACCACTGTGAGATACAGGAAGCTGGACTAGATAGGCCTTTGACCTGACCCAGCATGGCTCTTCTTATGTTCTTATGTTCTTCTGTTCACCCAAGAAGGAAGGCCAAGGCAGTGAGTGAGTGAGGCAGCCAGCAAAGGGTTGGGGGAAAGGGAGCACGTGGGTCCTGTGGTCCTGCGCTTATGACTTTTGATTCTTTTAGACCACTTGCTTCATGCCCATCTCTTTATACCATATATTCTCAGTGTGGCCTCCCTGACAGGGTTTTTCTAAGAGGAAAGTGAGGAGGATAAGATCCACATGGACCCTCTTGAGCTTTTTGGAGGAAAGGAAGAATATACGGTAAATGTAATAAATAAATAGGAATATGCTATTCTTTTTTGTTGGACTCTGCATCCCAGAATTCTCCATTCAAGAAGCTCCCAGCAATAACTAGCATAACTTTTCTAACAGGCATATAGGTTCCCACATCCTCTATCCAAGGCAATGAAGCTTTCTAGCTTTTCTTTCCTCTAGGTGAGCACAATTCAGGTGTGTGGCTGTCCGGGATTTAGAGTTAAAAGAAAAAGAATGGCACATGCTGATTGATCGATAGTCTTATTGAATTACAGTGGTACCTTGGTTTAAGAATGCCTTAGTATTAAAAAAATTGTGTTTCCATTTACAAAATATTCACAAAACGAAATGGCCTGGAGAAAGAATTCATTACTTAAACCAGTACCACTGTACATACATAGTTCAGAGGATCCTATGTTATTTCTCAGTATTAGCTGGGAAATTTGAAAGGAATGTGTCATTGTTTGTTTGAAAACTAAGACGGAACATAACACTGAGGTATAGCTAAGTGATTCTCGTGTAAAGGAGGAAGTAAACATCATGGATCTGAACATTGTGTAAATATATAAGCAAAACTGTTATAAAGAAAGAATGTGAATTGTGAACTCAACTTTTGAGTTCATCCTAATTTCAGGAAGAATAATTACCAATGGAACAAGGTACTTTAAAAAAAGTTATATGATGTTTCCACAATTTACAGAGTGATCCTTAGATGAGAATATTTCATCTCTGGATTCTTGCAGTATGGGTGCTGATAAGAAGAGCTTGTTCTTCAGTTTTGATAGTTCTACAATTAAATTATCTAATCTTTGTCCAGAACTTTAACTTTCTCTAATTGTTTGTCATGAGGAATATACTTCTCAAAAAATATATTCCCTGTAGGGAAAGTACTCTGTGTGATTGCATTAACACTATGTTTTCAATGTTAGTTTCCTTCACTCATAACTTTTACATGGATTTTAACTGGTCACGTTCTCTTGTAGCTTTAATGTTGTCCCTCAATTCCCTGTTCTCAAACTTGAATATGTCTTAATAGTACTGGACTGTATATTGTCCCTTATTACTGTAAGCCACCTTGGGTCCTTTTCCAAGGAGAAAGGCAGGGTAAAAATACTCTAAATAAATAAATAAATAAATAAATAAATAAATAAATAAATAAATAAAAGATTTGAACAGGCAACAGGCTCTAAGTCATAAGACAATTATAAACCATGTGTTCTGAGATTGTGGTTTATGACCAGTTAACAAACCATGGCTTATTAGCAGAGGTGGGATTTCATATCAGAACAATCTAGAATTCCACAGATCATGTCATAGCTTCTCTGATGTGTGAATCTGAGTCCCATGGCAAAGTGTACTCTCCTGACAAACAGTTTCATTTTGAGTGGACCAAGATCCTGCCCAATGTTGTATTACCCTGTTCACTGCCTCATAACTTCATTTCACCAAATGTAACGTTGCAACACTACTTATGTGGCTCCCACGGGATGAGGAAGAAAGAGAAGGAGTGCATAATATTTGACAGAAAATGAGTGACTGGAAAATGATTAGTAACACCCCCTTCCACTATAGCAGTTTAGGGCAACTGAATGAGAATGCGGACTAGATATGAAGATTGTTGGAAGGCACTCCTCAGTGTTGTCAGGGGTTTCATTTCTTCTTAGCTCATCCATTTGAAATGATGAACATTTCTTACTTCTTTCAACTCTTTACCATCAATGCTAACTTGGATTTTGTGGCAGCTGCAAGCATTCAGTGTCTACTATTCTCTTTTGTCTTGCTCTAAAGTAGAGATCATATCTAAAAATATTGTTAGTTCCAACTAATGGATGTTGTCATTTTAGTTGTTTTCATTTCTAATATTTTTGCTTTTTATTATATTTTTGCATCTGTATTTTGTAATCAGTTTGTTTTATGTTGTAAACTGCCCAGAATGGCTTTATGCCAGATGGGCGGTACTGTATATAAATAAATAAATAAACCTGCTGTTCAAGGTTTTTTTTTTTTTTGAAAGGCTGAAAAAAAAATCTTACCATGCTTCTGAGAAGGCTGTTATATTTCATTTCCAAACAAAAAATCACTCTTATAAATTGCCAGCTGATCTCACTATAAAACAAGGGGGCTCTGTGGATGCATTGTTTGGTTTAGCAACTAAGGAAATGGAAATCGATTTTTGAACGATCATACATGTTTAACAAAACTGTCAATACTTTAACCATATGGCACAGCTGTGAGGAAATTAGTTCTTCCCCTTCTCTATTACTAATTTAATTCATTTGCTGGATTGTTGGTTTCCTCTACCCAGTATGAGTTAGAGTGAAGCAATATTTCATGTAGCTTCCTAAACTTACCTGCTCCTCAAGCAAAGTATAAAGTAGTTTTTATAGCCAAAGGCAGTGGCTCATTGCATGGCTCTTATCATCTGGCAAATCACATCCTTTAGCTTTTTTTTATCATATTCATTGAAATCTTTGAAACTGTCCTTCATCCTTGAAGTTGCCAAGGAGGTATACAATGAAGTAAAAATAATAAAATGAAAATAAAAGAATGAGACCTCTAAAGTAAAGCAGTAAAACCAAACCAACCAGTTGAAAAGCCAAATAAAATACTGTAAAACCTTTTCCAGCTCCAGTTTGCACCAGTATGGAAGTAGAGAAGGACATGAATTTAAAAATAAAATGCAAAGTTCATTCAATAATGTTTAATTCAGTCATTTATATTTGTATGACTCAACCCTAGTGAATATGAATTGATCATTTTTAGTGATTTTTGATTCATTAGTTCATTGGACTATAAAATGACCCCATCACTTAGAGGCATCAAAATTGCAAGGAAGCTTCCTCCAACTCATCTCTACAATCCTAGAGACAAAACTGCAGAGAAACTTCCGTGATGCTCCTCTACAGGCCTAGCAAGTATGGCAAAGATTAGATTTTTAAAAAATGTACAAGTTATACACCTACAAAGAGAGCACCCCTAGGAAAATCCTCCCAGGCACCCAGAGGCACCAAACATGCCGAGAAAGTTCCACTTGCTGCCCTCTACAATCCTTCCATATTTGGTGAAGATTGGATTACCTTAATCCAGTTGTTAAAGGGCACTTTTCTGTCTATAACTCTAGATTTACAAAGCTCAATCTTCACCTTGTTCATGGGTAAAACCTGGAGGGTTTGTAGAGGAGAGTCATAGGAAGCTTCCCGGCATGTTTGGTGTCCCTAGGTGTCTTGTCTTTCCTGGAGAACCCTATTTGAGGAAGCATAACATGGATATCCAGAAACCAGATTTCACCAAACTTGCATGGCCTGTAGAGGAGCATTGTAGATGTTTATCTGAAATTTTGTCAATCAATCCTTGGAGGTCATTTCATCATGTTTTAAATTTTTTAAAAAAACAAATCAACTAAGCAATTCATGAATTCATCAAAAATCAGAAATTTGTGACTTGTGATTTGTCAAATTTGTCAAATCATGAATTGACATGAATCACAGTTTTTCTGATTTCTCCCCATTAGTAGAGAGTATTCTATGACTGGGATACTATTACTGCATGTTTGCTGACATATAAGTTACCTATGGTACTTAAGAAACAGGCTTCTCTGATTATTTAGGTCTAACATATTTCTAATTCCTTATTTCTTTTACAAACAATAACAACAAAGTTTATGGTCTTCTTGCTTGAGTAGATAGAAAAGTAAGGGCAGATCTGAAGAATGACCCTGGGAGTTTATCTCAGATGCAGCAGTGCATCCCAGTTCCCTACTACCTATTCTCATAAAAGTCCCAAACATGAGGTGCTTTGAAATGTAATAAATGGGAGAACTTTCTCATTGGGTAAACTTAGAGGATACGATGATATGTCTTACCATACACCATAGAAGAAGGATTTGGCCTTAAAAAAAAGAGGACTTGTATGAGGGAGACCCTCATCAGTGCCAAATGTCTGCAGCACATCTTCAAAATACTCTTTTGAGGCATTAAAGGAATTGGCTTTAAGAATCTACACTTTGCTCTTGGGATGAATTGCTTTGAACTCCCATATAGCAAGGCCTTCGTTGCGATAGTATCCAACTGAGGTTAGATGCTTCAGTCCTTGTGGCCTCTGTTGAATACCTTTCTTATCAGATTAACATCTCTTGACTATTAATAAGCTTTATTCTTATTGTAATTTTTTTGTAGTTGATTGTTTTAATCCATTGCACCCTGCTCTGGAATATGGAATTAGGAGCAATTTATGAATACAGTTAAGTATGATTCAGTAAATGCTCGAAAGAGTATTAGATCCCTGTTTGTAGCCAGTAATTGTGCAGTCACATCATTCATCTCATTTCCCTTCCTTTTCTTTTTCTCTATTCCTGAAAGTTACTACCTGCTCTTCAGTTCCTGCTTTATTATACTTTATAAATCAATCTCCCTTTCCTAGAAAACATTGATTTCATTTTTGTTGCTTCAAAAATAGGGGACCTTACCAAACAAGATCAGTCATACAGGCTTGACTTTGGTTGTAGTGCTTCTTTCTGACAAGGGAAATATTTTACTTAGCACATCAAATAGATAATTCAACCCCACTACCCCACCCCATTTTTGTGTTCTGGATTAATTTGTTTCTTGAGCAAAGAGAATTCACGGAAAATTTTAGAGACATGTTTCCTCAACAGGCACGTTAAAAACTTCAGATTTTAAGCCTGTTTTCTATATTACCCTTAAGCCAGGGGTGTCCAAACTTTTTGCAAGGAGGGCCAGATTTGGCGAGGTGAAAACGTGTGGGGGCTGACCATTCAGCCTCATTTGGCCCCCAGGCTGGACTTTGGACAAGTCTCTATAACATGCAAGGAGGAAGGGAGGATGCTGCTGCAGCAACAGAGCCGGGGGTGGATAGTTTGGGCAGGTGGCTGGGTGGTGGTGGTGGTGGACAGAGGCAGGGAGGGCAGGCAAAACGTAAAACTGCAAGCTGATGTCTCCATCCAGTATGCGGAAGGGCCAGCCGGTGGGGAGAAGAGGCTGTGGGCCACACGAAATTTGAAAACGGGACACATTTGGCCCCAGGGCCTGCCTTTGGACATGCCTGCCGTAAGCCATTGATAAAAGCAGTTGGAGTCAAAGATTGAGAGGTGGAAACTTGCACTGTGGGAGCAGGTTGCCCCTGATTTTCACATTCTCTTCCCTACTTGGGTCTTTGTATGCTACCACTCTATGTGAAAGCATACAAGCCAAAACCAACTTGTTGTCCAAATACATATCCAGGGAGTCTTGTTGTTTTTATTGTTATGTCCCATCAAGCCACCTAAGACTCATGATGTTCTATGAATGAGCCATCTTCAAAATGGCCTGTCTTCAACAGCCCTGCTCAGCTTTTGCCAACTCAAGCCTGTGAGTTCCATAGTAGAGTCAATCCATCTTGTATTTTGTCTTCCTTTTTTCTGGCTGCCTTCAACCTTTCCCAGCAAATTATTGTCTTTTCCAGGGAATCCTGCCTTCTTATTATATGCCCAAAGTAAGAGCCACAGTTCCATCATTTTGGCCTTTAGAGAAAGTTCAAGCTTGATTTCACAGATACATAGAGACGGGCATACTTTTCATGGACATACAGGGGGATTTTTCCAGTGACACATCCTTACAAAGGTCATCCAGTGTAAGGACGTGTCCTTGGAGAACTCTCTCTGTGTGTCTGGGGAAAGCATCACAGGCATCACAAGAAAAAGTCTTTGGTCCAGAATGCATTGGTACTACAATGAATGTTCTTTCTAGTATCTAGTGGTTTCTCCAATTACCTGATTCTCGTGGTGTTGTCTTGTGTTTCTGCGAGTTACCTTTCATACTATCAATTTTCAGATCAAGGGCTTTTCATCCAGACATCTGGCTATCTTGATGGTCTAAAGCAGTGTTTCTCAACCTGTGGGTTCCCAGATGTTCCTGAACTGCAACTCCCCCAAACCCCTTCTTGCACAGCGAGTGGTGGAGGCTTCTGGGAGTTGCAGTCCAGGAGCATCTGGGGACCCACAGGTTGAGAACCACTGGAAGGTATCTAGATGTGTAGCCAGTTATTGGGAGTTCACTTCCCACTGTGCCTCCTTGACAGGGGCTGCATTCCATGACCAATAGGGTCCTTCCGAGCTCTGCAGTTTCAGGATGGTTGTAGCGGTGGTGGTGGTGGTGATGATTTCTCTTTATTTTGTTTGACTCTTTTAGTTTAGGTATTTCAAAGGACAAGATAACTTGGTTGCTTTGGCATAAAACAAACAGTGAATTCATATGCGACTGGATGTTTGAATTACAACCACCTGGCAAACTGTGTGGGCAGCTGTCCAAGGTTCATCTTTCAGTATGGCACATATTCAAATGGCTAGATGGCATGGTGAGCTGCTTACATAAAAGGCTCTCCACGTGGAACTGCCTCCAAGCCATTGTGTTTCTTTGGCTAACAATTGACAATAAATCTTTGTTCTATCTTTTAACTGGGATTAGTGCTGCAGTCTGAGCAGCTTTAGGAGTGGGATGTTTTCATGTGTTGTACCATTTAAAATTCCTCTGCAGACTTATCAAATTTATCATCTCTGTTGATAATAAGTAGCCTGATTCAGATGTAACGCTAAATCAAGGTTTAAAATAATATTAATGAATTAAGCCTCTTCTTGTTTTAAATTAATAACATTTTGTCATTGGATTGAATAGAAAACAACAAATATGGGCCTGCTCGAGACTTCCAAAAGCATGCAGAGACTGATGTTGGAGGTGGCATGTACAGCACTCTTCTGTCATTTTACTGTATGTGCTTTCCACACAGTTTCAGAAGACCTGAATAGGGCTTGTTTAATTTATTAAAACAAGGCAAGATTCAGCTGTTTTCTGATTGTGTTCTAATACAAACCATTGACACCTTGTGAGCTGCCCACTTGTTTTTGAGTAAGGATGACCATGATAGGGTATTCAGGTTATGTGAGGTGTTCAAGGAATGACTTGTGTTTCCATAGACAAGTGGAGATTTGGGTTCATTTTTCCTGAGGTCTTACACCCTATCCTACGTCTTACACCCTATCTATCACATTGGATCTCAATAAACTATCATGGAAACCAACTGCAGTTCAGAGTTCGGACATAAAACAATCTATTTGAGGAGAAGCGCTCTGGAAGGAAGAGAGCATGAGAAGACGACAACAAGTAGGAATGTGTGAGCTCAAAGCTCAAGTGGGCTTGTTCATACTGAGCCATATTTTCCCTGCGGGTTTGTTTCCTGGGAGTTGTGGGTTGCCTTCTATGTGTGGTAGCCCTTGCTAAATAATTTCTTCCTATTAAAAGTTAGAGTGTAATTTGAACCTTTACTTTCTGAGAAAGGATGACTTTACCCCATTAAAAATACCTTTTTATGCGAGAACAGCAAAGGGTGTCACAGGTTACTTGGTTAATACAAAAGGGGGTCACAACCTGAGAAAGGTTGGGAACCATTGGGGTAGAGGTATACCTTAGTTTACCAATGCTCCTATTGAACAATACTGCTGTCCAGCAGTGTCCTCCTGTGGGCTGTAAATGCCCCTCACCTAGAGGTTCACTGTTTTTATTGTTATGCTGATTGGCATGAAAGGAACAAAGGTGAATTCTGAAGGCTTATGTGGTCCCACATATAGTGACAGCCTGTGTGCATTGTCATATAGCATACACCTGTGTGAGGTCTATAAGAACAAATTACATGTGTGGAATCCTGTGGATTCCAGTCACCTCCCAAGAAACTGAATCAGACAGATAATTATTTTTTGGTGTAAATGTTTTGATGGACTGAGAACAAAGCAGATACCGGCAGAGTTTCCAATGAATGATTCATTGACTAGACAGCTGTTGACTAAGCTCTTTTTCTATTTTTGAATATTTAATGGAGGCGACTGTTTAATATTCTTAATCTGAAGCACAACAATCATTCTCAAATTAAATGTTTTTAATTATCATCCTGGGCACATTTACCTGAGAATAAGTAAATCAGGTTTATTTCTGAATTGCTATGTACAGAACAGTACTGACACTGCCAGCCGCTGAGTTATTTATGTCATTGGCTGCCATCACTTTTCTGTAGTGCTGCTGTTTACTATTTTTTTAGCTTTCAAGCAAAATGATGTTAAATCACCAACCAGTTTATAGATTATGCTGTGCTGTTTTCTGTCACTTGTAGTCAAGAATTGCTGTTTATTGCACTCTCCAGGTACCAGTGAAAAGTTCTATGGTTATTACCCTTTGAGTTCCACATTTTTTTCTTTTTTAGTATAAGAATGAGACATTTCAAGAAGAAAACATCCATTTCATCACTTGATATGAATTTAGACAGTGTTTTCTTTAGTACTGTTTATAACTGGGGCTGAAAGAGAACACTTTTGAACACGATAATAAGAAATCAAAGTGGTGTTTGTTCCTAAAAAAGTCTTTTGCAGTAGCTCGCATAATGCATTTATATTTATCTTTAAACATATTTGTTTTAGTAAAACAAACAAAAATAGCATCAAACATAGAAACATGAACTGAAGCGTTGCTTATTCCCATGATTTGCTTTTTTTTAAAAAAAATATATTGGAAAAGGAATTGCATAGGCCATCTGTTGAGTTTGAATGGTTTCCCCCTCCACATTTCCTAAATGATTCAGCAGTTTAGTTTGTTCTGTGATTATATTTCTATATAGTCAATATATATACAGTAATCCCTTGTTTATTGCGGGGGTTAGGGACCTGACCAGACCTATGATTGGAAAAACAGTGATAAGCGGATGCTGGGTCAGGTTGGGGGCCTCTCTGGGGCCTCCTATACTTACCTAAGGCCTGGTGCTGCCCTGAATTGGCCTCCGGTGGGCTTCCCAGGCATGTTGGAGGCTCCAGAAGTGGTTTCCAGCGAACCGGAAGTGACTTCCGGTTTTCCAGAAGTGATTTCCAGTTCTCCAGAAATCACTTCTGGGGCCTCCATCAGGCCTGGGAAGCTCCTCAGAGGCCTGTTCGAGGCAGCACCAGGCCTTAGGTAAGTGCATGAGGCCTCAAACAGGCCCATGCACCCTACCCCAGGGGCCACAGTATATGAAATGCAGAATGGCGGGGGATGACTTTATTGTCGATAGATAGATAGATAGATAGATAGATAGATAGATAGATAGATAGATAGATAGATAGATAGATAGATAGATAGATAGATAGA
>JAHTLZ010000265.1:198957-223513 GCA_023846285.1 Phrynocephalus versicolor | reverse complement strand
AGATAGATAGATAGATAGATAGATAGATAGATAGATAGATAGATAGACTTAGAATATGAATAGATTTAGATTTATATATGGATAGATAGATAAACTACTGATAGATATAGATGTGCATGCACAGACAGAAACACAGACACACATACAAACACAAGTAGGTAAAATTATAATGAAAGTCGGGAATTATAGTGTTCATCCCTTCAAGCACCGCACGGTGTTCTCAATCTGGAAGACTCCTCTGACAAAAGAGTAGATTCCTTGATTTTAACCTCCACCCCTAAATTACCCAAATTATGCCTCTTCACAGCTTGCCAGAAAAAATTGCAGTGGCTAAATGAACTGGCACAAATTTCCTCTGGCAGCCTTTCTGCAAGAGGTTAGAAAGGCAAGAACTATGTTCATCGCCAGATGTCTGCTGAAAGTTTTATCGTAGGCACTCCCTTGCCAGAAAAAATTCCCACTGTTAGCTTTCTTACACTGATTGTAAATATAATCAAGATCATAACAAGATCAAAATGTCTTGCCGATGTTTTCTTTCTGACCATTTTGTTTTTTTTCTTTTCTTCTTTTTTCTTTCCTGTGTGTGTGTGTGCGTGCGTGCCTCGATTGTTCTATTGATTTTATATTGTTTGCATAGCCTCCTTTGTATACCGCCCAGAGTTCTCCTGGGAAGACGGGCGGTATAAATATAAATAAATGAATGAATAAATGAATAAATAAATAAATAAATAAAAAGAAGCATGCTGTGTGCGGTGAAAAAATTTCTAGCTCATCTAGCTGCCTCTTCATGCAGTGGCAATCAGTAGCCCATGGGGAGCCCTCAAGCAGGTCATGAGAGCAGCTGCACCCCCAATTTCCCATTTCTTTACAACTGATGCTCAGAAGTATCTTAGGGCGTTTATACACAACCCCTAAGCTCCGCTGCAAAGGGCTCCCAGATCCGGAGCTTAAAAATGTTTCCCCACCAGCTCCGGAGCTAACAGAAAATTAAGTGCGACCCCGCCCACCTAAGCGCGACCCAGCGCACCTTTCAAGTACCTGCTCTCTGGAGGTGAAAATTATTTGATGCGGTGCAACGATAGTGAGTGCCGGGCTCTCCTCACTTCTTTTTGTTGTTGTTTTGCCTCCCGGAAGTGACCGGGGCTCGAGCATTTTCCACCGGCACGGAGGTAAGGCTTTATTCTTTTGTCCCTTTTTGAGGGCTTTTTTCCCTCCTTCCCCTCACACAGACAGAAGCAAGGAAGTGCGGAGTGGTGGGGAGGAAGGAAGAGCGACAAACCCTCAAGATCTCTGGTCCGAATTTAAGGGACCAGCGGATGTTAGGGGTCGTGTAAAAAGGCCCTCATTCCTGATGCTTGGTACCGACAGGAGAGGACCTTCTCTGTCATAGCTCCCAGATGGTGGAACTCCCTCCCAAGAGGGCCTGGTTGGCCTAGTTTTTCCTATCATTCCCCAGGTGGGTGGAGACATATCTCTTCAGGCAAGCTTTTCCTGACTGACTGACTGTCTGGGACACAATAAATTGAAAGGGCTATATTTTGTTACTTCTAAATCTGGTGCTGTTTTTTAAAAATCCTTTTACCTAATATTTTGAATATCATGTTTTTAGCACATCTTTGATATTTGAGTAATTTACTGTTTTCAACTTTTAATATTGTGCTTTTAATGTTGTACACCACTTTGGGTCTCTTTTTAGGAGAAAATCAGGGTAAAAATATAATAAATAAATGAATGGCTTTTAGCTATCGATGGGTCTGATCTCCATGGACAGTATTGTGCTGAGCTTCTGTGCTGTAGAGAGTCTTGTTACCATAGTATTCCTAATAAGATAATGCCTCAGTCAGATCCTTTAATTGTTTGCATAACCACATCCTACCATCTTTTTTACCTCTATGGTAATCGTTTTTGACATGCAGTGACCAAAACCCGTATTTGAGATGTGGTTGCACTGTGCGTTTATATTATAGCTGTGCGCTTTGAAACTCCACCCCCAAATGCGAACAAGGAAATTGAGGGGACGGTTTTTCTGAATTCCTCCAGGAGAAGGAGAAATGCTTCAAAGTTTCCTCAGAAATGAGGCAAAGTATTAGCCGCAGTAGCATGAAAGTATAATGCAGTTTTGTAACCTTTCCACAAGTTGTTTGTTTGTTTCATTCTGGCTACTGCTTGTGACAACAGCAGCAGCTGAATGAGTAGCTGGCCAATGTTTTGCTACGTCTACAGTTCTCTCTACCTAATGGACTTTGAAGACACAGTGAGCATAGGGTGGCAGGGAAGGACCTCCACCCCCACTCCCACGGTTACAATTTGAGAATAGTACTGCAATATTATCATTTGTTAATAGGAAAATGAAAAAAAATCCAAAAATGTTTCTCAGAAAGAATGTATTCCAACTGCTCAGTAAATTTTAGTTCACATCATTCTCGAGGCCAAAGGGCCTTCTCCCAGGCTTCCAAATGTTTTTGAAGGCATTCTGTAAATACCTTTTTTCTCTATTGCAGATGTTTATTATGCGCCTCCTTCTTGATCATCCCAGTAGTAGGTGTGAAAGAGGGCAATGTTGTGTCTATCTCTGGTGCCTTAAAAAAGTATTCCATAATCTGACTGCCAGGTTTCCCAAAATTTTCTTTTGGTATTATTGCTGCACAAACAGTAAAAAGGATTTTGGAGCCGTGCAACCATTAAAACAAACAAAGTCAAAACTAGACTATGGGTGATAACCTTCATAGGTTGCTAGTAGAAAAATAAAAAACGTTGGTGAGCTTTCGAGAACACTAAGCAATAGAAATTGTGCTGCAGCAGCATTCAGCATTCTGGAAGCCAACAAAAAAAAGTATAGATATGAAACTCAATCTTTGATCAGTAACAAATTTAGCATGGATATAGCAAAAATATCTCCTCTTGTTCTGTGCCAAATCTGGGGACATTTGGGCCAATAGGTTTTCAGAAATTGTTTTAAAGTAATACTGTTTTTATCTCGTGCAGAACCAGGTAACCTGAAAGTCCAGACGATTTGAAACGAATCAAAAATATTGATAAGACTGAATTTACATGGCTGTGAAGAAAATGATCCCTGCCTTTCCCTTTTGGTTATTTTGTGGCAATTGAGCTGTTCATGGCTCAAACTAGTCATTTGAAAGTAGCCATTTAAAGCAACATATCCTATGAGTTTATCAGCTTTCTCGTATAACTTCACAACATTCTAATTAGATTGTGCTTTTGACTCTGCCACTCAGAACAGTTAATGCCTTCCTGGCCAAACATTTTTTGACTCCTTCCTGTAAAAATATTTAATGAGAAATTTTACAAAATGCAGAATAAATTCCTGCAGTTTACTTCTGTAAGCTGTGAAATGACTGCTTGTTTTTTGCTTTGCAGTTAGGGAGGATTTCAAAGCACGTTTACCCAGCTTATTCGCTAGTAAGGAGACATCAGCATCAACACAGCCAAGAACAGCTAGAACTTTAGGGGAGAACACTGGAGATCACGAACCCCCCTGCCTTTCTTATTTTATATGACTTCCAAAATGTGCTATAATTAAGAGCTCTGCTCAGATCTTGCAAACCAAGTGCATCTCAGGTTAAGTTGTTCTCTCTCCCTGCTGCCCCCTCTTCCTAGCCATATTGTCTTTCCCCTTAAGTTCTCTTCAGATCTTGCAAACTAACATCTGTGGCTTCCTTTATTGAGTCAACCCATCTCATATTTGGTTTTCCTCTTTGTACAACATTATTGGGCAGTTTCCTGATGTTTTGAATTGTGAGTACAGAAGCATAGTATTCCACACTCATTCTGTCTTATGGTGCCCCTCGAAGAATTTTCAAGATAGGTGAGGTATTTACCAATAAAACCGTTCACAAGTATTTGGTTGGTTTTATCAGTGCCACCCTGCTCCCAGTGAATTTTCATGGTCAAACAGAATCTGAATCCAGGTTTTTGGTATGACACACTTTTTGCTGTCAGAACTAGACATGGGCACAACTCGGCGAAATCCTCGTTTCCGTTTTCGGTTGTCGTTCTCGTTACGTAACGAGAACGGTAACGGGAATTACTCCGCTCCAGCTCGAACCCGACCCGAAAAAAGAAAAATTTGGTCGGGTTTGTCGTTGTCGTTCATGGCATTGCGGCAATTGCGCGATGCCAAGCAGCACAGAAAAAAAGTTTTAAAAATAAAAAAACCCCGATTCCCGGCCATAAAAGCAGGCGAAAATATGCCTGCCTGAGTGAGGGCACCTACCAGAGAGGGTTGGTTTCTGGGGGGGTCCCCGGCCATCCCCCCTCTCCTGTCCTGGGCTGCTGGACTGGTACCAGACTGGGGGGGGGCATCCTCGTCGTCTCCATTTGCCATGCGGTGGGGGGGATCCAAAATGGTGGCCACAATATTTATTTTTAAATCATGGTCCAAAAACCCACTGAAGCACCACAGAAACATTTGAAAATTAGGTATTTTAAATGCCTGATTTTTTATAGTAGCAGCAGTGGGTTTTTCTTGCAATAAAACGTCTCCATTGATTTTATTTTATTTTATTTTTATTTTTATTTTTTTACACCTGCACATGCGCAATGATGGGCTGGCCATGGGATGGGACCATGCAAATTTTTGGAGCCATTCCACCGATCGCATGGCCAGGTTTTGACTGAGACTTCTGGATGTGCCAGAGAGGGCATTAAAAGCCCACAAACCCTAACCCTAACCCTAACCCATACGCCAGTACGCTGTCCTTCTTAGTGGGTCAGAGGCACCCAGAGGTGCAGCCCACTAACCCACCCTAACCTTAACCGTAACCCTAAGCCTAGCCCTTACCCTAACCCCAACCCTAACCCAAATCCGTACGCAAGTACGACTTCCCTTCTTAGTGGGTCAAAGTGAGGCACCCAGAGAGGTGCCTCGCAGAGCCCACTATCCCCTACCCCTATCCCATTCCCTAACCTGTACGCCAGTACGCTCGTACGCTTCCCTTCTTAGTGAGTCAGAGGCACCCAGAGAGGTGCCTCTGCCACTTACCCCCCCACCCTAACATAATGTAATAATGTATGGTACGCGGTGGCTCTGCGAAACGCTTCCCTTCCCTTCTTAGTGGGTCAAACATCAGAGGCACCCAGAGAGGTGCCTCCCAGAGCCCACTTACCCCAACCCCAACCCCAACCCACAAACGACAAACGACAAACAGAAACGACAAATTTTGGAAAATTATCGTGACAAACGGCAATGACCCGAAACGGACCTGTCCCGACAAACGACAACTCGAAACGTCATTTTTTCTGGTCGTGCCCATCTCTAGTCAGAACTCATTAATCAGAGCTCCTTAAAATTCTGTTGATTGCATTTTTGAATTTACCACAGGTTGGATGATAGCAAACAGTGCTGCATTGTTTTTTGTTTGTTTGTTTTTCCCTGTTATGCACCTTTTCCTGATTTCTGGATCTTCCTGGCTGCCCACATCTGGTGATCTGGAAAAGCCCTGCAGGAAGAGTTAATATAATGACATTTTCACTGGGAGTCTTAATTGAAGTGTGGGAAGCTAGGGTGAATGCTTCCCACCACATATGTAATTGTAATTTGAAAGCCAGGATATGCTCATAGGCACTTTGCCTCACAAATAAAGTAAGTGCTATAATCTTGTACCTTATCCACCAGAACGTTTCTGGAGTTTCTCCTCCTTTGTAAATGTTTTGCAGAGTATTTCATTTCTATGAAATTAAGTGAGAATGCTCAATATTTCTCATGGGAGAATTTTTCAGCATTAGTTTGTATAAAGGCAGTACTGTATAAAGATTGGCAAGGTTTTTCCCCAATGTGTTTTTCTAATTATGCCTAACACATTTAGACATAATTATTAGCTTCCTTTTTTTTTACTCTAGTTACACAATAGTGCTCACAGAATGTTGTTTTTTCAGAGGAAGGGGTGAAGCTGCATAGTGGCATGTTGGCATAATTTAGATACATAGCCTATGCCTCAACACAGTGTGTCTGCCAACTACACTATTTAGAATTCCAGAGAAGGAGGGTCACTTTTCCCTTTCCCATAGAGACCCCTGCAGTGACAAATTGGGGTGACTCTTTCAGTGAGATCCTCCCCTCTGCTTATACATCTACAGAAGTTATCAGCAAACCTACCGGCCTTAGTACCTTAAAAAAACCCCTCCACTGCTGGCCGTATAAACTCCAACATGTATGTATGTATGTATGTATGTATGTATGTATGTATGTATGTATGTATGTATGTATGTATGTATGTATGTATGTATGTATGTATGTATGTATGTAGAAAGGAAGCAAGGTGATTTACATCCTTAAAAGGCAATATTTAAAAGCTAAAACCAACATGTATATCAATCTATATAAAATAATTTTAAAAGTATTATATTAAAATGGTAAATAAAATTACTACTAGGAACTCATTCAAAATGGACAAAATCCCTCTCAGACAGTTATCTCCAAGGGAAAGCTTTCCTGAAGAGGAAGGTCTTCATCTGCTTGCGGAAGGAGAGCAAAGATAGGGCCAGACTGGCCTTCCATGGGATCCCTCTAGTGAGTGAGTGTGTGTGTGTGTGTGTGTTAGAAGCTCTTACTGATTTTTAAGAGAATCTCCTGCTCACATACAGTATATCACAGAAGGGAGTACACCCCCTCACAATCTGTAAATATTTTAGTATATGTTTTCCTGTGACAACACTTACTCACTCATATAAGATATGCATGGCGTTTCCAAAGTACATTATTTTATCTTATATGAGTGAGTAAGTAAGAGTGGAGAAGTCGGTAATTTTTTTGTCCACGTTATTTTCACATTAATTCACCTGTATGTCTCTTCTTGTATTTTTTTACAAGTTAAGAGTAAATATGGAAAATATTTTTAAACTATGTTTTAAATGTTCTTGAAAATGTGCATTTGAATGCATGATTTTAAACATATTTTCTTTCCAAACATCAATTTCAAAACATTTTTTCTCATTTTTTATAAAAAAAAGTGATTTAATTTTTTGGCTGAGAACTGTGCAAGAGCATTTGGCAAATGCAAATGCCAATCAATAGCTGGGTTCCAATCCACAATGAGCTTGGAAGCAACAATCAGGACTGTCTGTGTGGGAATCAAGTAATATATTATTCAAGCTTCGCCACATGCAGGTTGGGATTGATTGTACTTTTAACTGTTTCCTCTGTTTCTCTGTTCCTTTCATGCACCACATTTTTCACTCTATAAGACACACCCCCCTCAAAAAGTAAGGGGAAATGTCTGTGCATCTTATAGAGCAAATATCGCAGTCCCCGCTGCACATATATCACAGATTTTCTTTTAGAGAGAAGTTCCCTGCACGGAGCCTTTCCCATCCCCTTCTATAGCCAGGATTCCACAGTTCCAATCACCTCATTTGCAAAGAGGTCTCCACAGAGCCTCTGCCCTCCCCTTCTGCAGCCAGGACTCCCCAGTCAAAAACCACCTTGTTGGCAAAGAGGTCTAATCCAGGGAGCCTCTGCCCTCCTCTTTTGCAGCCTGGGTTTCCCAGTCCCAGTCACCTGTTTGCAATCCTCCCCTTTGCAGCCAGGATTCCCTAATCCCAATCACCTCATTTGCAACCCTCCCCTTTTGCAGCCATTATTCCCCAATCCCAATCACTCCTTTGCACAGAGGCTTCCTCCAGGGAGCCTCTCCCCACCCCTTCCCTTCTTCAGCCAGAAATCCGGAATCAAAACATCAGCTTCCTTGCAAGGAGGTCTCCTCTACTGGGTCTCTCCCCTCCCATTTTGCAGCCAGGATTCCCCTGCCATGAAACTTCAGGCTAAACATTTTTCTTGTTCTCTTCCTCTAAAAACTGGGTGCAGCTTATGGTCAGGTGCATTTTACAGAGCTAAATATGGTACTACTCAATTGAATGGGTATTAGTACTATTCTGAATTTCTTTTCTTTTCTTTTCTTTTAGCATCAGAGACTGTTTACAAAAATATCATGTGATCTGAAGAACACATAATGGACTAAGGTACACATTTCTAAGATCTAACAATGTATAGGACTCATATTAAATTATTCATACTCATAAAGTATTATGATATTCATTTTCACAAAGCCAGTTATATGTTTCTGAAAACAGTGTTTATTTTTTACATACTGTATACTTGTTCCCTTAATTTTAGAACTGCATTTTAAGATGTTATGTTGAAGGGAGTAAAACAGGAGGGAATTCCCTGGAATTAGGTTGTAAACTTACCATAATATAAACTCTTCTTTTTCTTTGTATATTTTTCTGTAGTAATAAGAATAATTCTTCCTTTAACTCTGAAGTTTTGCCACATCCACCCAATTTCGTTATATTTATTTATTTATTTTATTTATTTTTAAATTTATACCTCGTCCATCTTCCCACGGGAACTCTGGGCGGCTTACAAAGCTGAGGCAAGTCAGCGAATACACAATCTAATAATAGATGCTTTGGAAGCATTGGCTAGCAAAGCATCTGTCACTTTTTAGCAAATGTAAAATGTTGTTTTCCATTTTGACTTCCTAATGTAGTATTTCCCCAAAATATGGCTTGTAGTAGAATCTAAATAATCATTGGCCAGGATCCTATTTGTGTTTGCCTATTGTCTGTAGCTAATCAATGAAGTGCCAGGATGCATCATGCCTGGTCATGCCCCAATTGCATAAATGAGACACACCCTGACAGCCTAGCAGTTAGTTGCAATTGGCTACAGCCAGTTATGCACAGCTTCTGCACACAACACTAAAAAGTTGATCATTTATATTGGGGAATGTGATGATAACAATTCCAGTCCCTCATCTTGGAAAAGTTCCATGATTGGACTGCAGATCCAACAAACAATGTTCACACCTCAGCATCACTGATATGTTCCCATACTTTATAACTTTAAGGACAGAATATTTGGACAATATAAACCTAGGTAGATGTCACCACTCATGAACAACTTGTGAGTGTAACACAGAAAATCGAAGCTGCAGTAAGCTGCACACTTTGCAAAGACTTGAAAGCAGTGAACTCTGACAGTACAATCTGTAGTACACATTTTATGCCACATCTGGATTACATATAACTTGATGGTCTCTTAACAGAAGCCCATCTGCAGGGCTGTAGAACTTTTCAGTCAAGTAATTATTTTTATAACACCTTTACAATTCCTCTGGGTTAGGTATAATTTTATTTTATCTCTTCAGATTAATTTTGAGTGTTATTATAGCAGCTTTTATGTCAAGCTGCAGTCCAGCACACATCTGTTTTTCGTTGTCATGAATGCATAAAATTGTGTACTGTATTTGATTCACTTTCAAAGACTGTGATAGTTTATTTTTCAGCCAGTTGATATAAACAGAATAGAACTAAGAGTAAACCTTAATTTCAAATGCCTTATTTTCAGCTACTAGTGCCCAAAAATGATCACTGAAATGATATTTTTACATAAAAATGCAAGATGTTTGTCAGTCCTATCAGACGTGCATTCTTCAATGAGGAATCTGAAGTGGACAAGTCTGGAATAAGGGTTACCTATTTATAAACTGCTTTTTTTTCTTTCATAATTGTACAAGTGTGCCATTTATATCATTTTATCGCCAGTACCAAAGCCACCTTCATGCCTTTCTAGCACTTGCTTGATATGATGCATCATATTGCCCCCTATCCCAGTGGAGCAAATCCACCTGTTTGGGGATTGAGACAGTGGTGGCAGTATCAGTGGCAGCAGAAAAACCAAGGTGGTTGTGGAGGAGGGGGAGGTGAAGATGCACATACACCACCTTCACGAATGTTCCAGATTTGGAATTAAAAATAAAAAAACAAAAAAAAAAACCTGCCAGTTTATTCTGTCAGAGGGAACTGGCCCCAAATCATGTTTAACTAAGTATTGCCTATACTGACTGGCAATAGCTCTCCACAGTTTTTAATTTCTCCCAGCCCTATCTGGAAACACCAAGAATTGAGCCTCTGTCTGCATGCTGTATGACTTTAAGGGCCCTACCCTGACTGAGAAACAGGAGGTGAACATATTCGCTATAGTTATCGTATGAAATGCATTGCACACTAGATTTATGAAGCAGAAAGATGCCAATGGAAGTTAAATGATGATCCTACCAAGGAAGAGCTATATTCACAAACTCACACAATGGAAATTAGGCCTTTCTTTATTCCTGTCTGAAGCACCAACAAATTATATTGATATATAAACATACATCACCAAACAGAATATAAATAAGATTATTACATATAAAAAGGTATATAAAATGAATAAGATGTTTTTAAAAGCACTAGATGATATTTGCTAATACCAAAATTACCTTATCAGTAATTAGGTAATAAGTATTGTATATAGCATTATTTTGAACAGATTAGCTCAACTTCAAGAGCTGTAGAGCTGTGGAAAGCTGAGTCGTCATGATTTAGGAATATGCTTGTTTTAGTTATTATATCGGTGTGAATGAATTTGATCAAGCAGATTATGGAAAGCAAAACTAGCAGCATCAAAGAGAGAGACTGGTTGTTTTTCTTGTTTTGCAGCCTTTGCCATTTAAAGAGCTGAAATTAGATGAGTTAGTAAAATAAAAGAGACCTCCTGGTGTGAAGCAAGTCTGGGGTGGATTAAGTAATAAATGCCTAATGTGGCTTAATGCTTCTCTTGGAAAATGGATTGTGGAGACTTGCAAGGATACTTGTACCACTAATGATCGAAAGAAACAAACAAACTAAAATTTAGCTAACAAATTTTAACAAGAGGTTGGGATGCTCTGAAGTACAAGCCAGGAACTGGTAACTGAAAGCCTAACTGACAACATCATCATCATAGAACTGCAGAGCCGGAAGGGATCCTACAGAACAAAGCAAAAAGTAAAATATGCTGCTTATACAGTGTTCCCCCGCCATTTTGCGGTTCATGTACTGCGGTCCCAGTATATCGCAGAACCACAGTATATGAAAGGCAAGCCCCCCTGAGGTAAGCTGCTTCGGCCTACCTGGGGCTTTCTGCACTTACCTCAGGTCTGGTGTTGCCCTGAACAGGTCTCCAACGGGTTTCCTGGGCCCATTGTGGTTTCTGGTGAACCGGAAGTCACTTCAGGATCACTGGAAACCACTTCTGGGGCCTCCGACAGGCCCAGGAAGCCCGTCAGAGGCCCGTTCGGGGAAGCGCCAGGCCTACGGTAAGTGTAGGAGGCCACAGAGAGGCCCCCCCATTCCTGATCCAAACCAGCATCCGCATGTCGTGAATTTTCAATTATCATCGGTCAGGTCGGGTCCCTAACACCCGCAATAGGTGGGGGATTACTGTATACCTTGCACAGCGCTTAAAGTAGTCTCTGGGTGGCTTACAATTTAATTATGCAGGCTACACATTTCTGCCCCCTCCCCCAGCAAGCTGAATACAGTGGTACCTTGTATAACAGACAGCTTGTATAACAGAAAATTTGTACAACATAAAAAATTCCGGAGATAGGGGAAATTTGCTTAACATAATTGCCTATGGGGAAAATCCGTACAACATAAAAATGGGATCACTCTGCTTTCAATGCATTCCTATGGGAATTTGTATAAAGGAAAATTTGCTTAACATAATTACATTTGGAACGAATTAATTCCTTTATACAAGGTACCACTGTACTCAGTTTAATGACTTCAAAAGGATGGCAGTTTGTGTCAACCTTCAGACAGCTACCTGAAACCTGCTGGGATCAAATGCAGGTAATGTACAGAATTTTTGATTAAACTGCAGCGCTGTATTATATGTTAATTTATAAGTTTACAGTATATATAGCTGGGTAGAACACATGAAGAAAGGCAGTTTGTGAGATCAATCTAGTCCTCCTCCTCCTCCTGATGACTCACAGGTCAATCAGGCTGACTGAGGGATTTTTTTAAATGTCCAGCAAGAACTTTAAGAGCCCACAAGGGATTTCCAGTACTTACTTTATGTTTGGCCAGAACTAAAAGACTATTCAGTATGTAATTTATGAACCTGTAAGTAAAGGTTTATTTATTATTATTTTAATGGAAGAATGTATAATGTTATACTTATTTCAAATTTCAAATTGCATTTATTTATTGGAAATTGTTTGATGGTTTTGGTCTTTGACTACAGTAGAGCTATTCATTCATTCACATTATTCAAGCATAAATACTGTAATTAAAATGAATTAATACTTAAATCCAATTAATGTATTAATTTGAATAGAAAAATCAATCCAATTAATGTATGTATTCATTTAAAAAATCAGCAGTGTTCTCTCAATGACAGACACAAAAAATTGGTATCAAAGTACAATTTTTATGCAGACTTATCTTTTTAAAAAAATAAATGCTAATATTTGGCACCGGTATAAGAATATAGTTCTAATTTTGACAGGATATCTCAGTGTGTGGAGACACCTTTTTTCCCCTTGATGATGAGAATATTTGCAAGTACTCATTATATCCTTGATTGGGAAAAGCAGAGGCTAAGTGTATTGCTGCCCTGTTATGTTTAGCATTTGATAACCTGCAAAAAAAGCCCACATTCTATCTACAGCCTTTTTCTTTTTTGGGAAGACGGCTGAAATATGAGAGCTTCAACAGTAGATATCAGGCTTAAAAGATACCACATCTTAAAAATATATTCTGGAACGTCCGTTGATCAGTTCTGGGTAAAGTAATTGAAAGTATTACTAAAAATCATGGTGGATAAAAATCAATGATTTTTTTTAAAAAAAATTGTTTATTTTAATTGGATTTTTGAATTTAAATCATTTTTTATTTAAATCAGTTTTTAAAAATTTAAATGCTGTTTGAGGGGAAAAATCTCTCTAAAGATCATGTTCTAATTAAGATAGATTATAGTTCAAAGGTTATTCATCATGAAGTTAGTTCTTAATTATGTAGCATAAGGCTGTATTAATCCTTTCACAATGATATGCCCTCCCAGAGGTTTCTGATTATTTGAGGCAATTTTTCTATCTAGAAGATGTTATCAAAGATGGTTGTTTTTGCTATTTTCGAAACTGTGCATTTGGGTCTGCAGTGATAACATGCCTCTTTCATAGCAAAGAATGTTATGAAATAAGCATCAGAATTGAGGAAAAGACCTTAGTCCCATTGTTCCTCTGCAAATCTATGTACACAGAATCAACCCTCTTACTTCTTAAGTGCTACATTTCAAGAAGTTCAATGACTAGAAGGTTGTTTGGAATGGAATAGGTCTGCACAAGGAGTAAATTTTGAGGAGGGTGGGGCAAGCAGTAAAATGAAACTTTTAGAGCACAGTACTCCACATCTTGAGATCTTTAGGAGTATAGCAGCCTAAGGGTTATCATTCTCACTCTCGTCCTTGAGAAGAAAACCCTGTAATGGCAGCAGGCCGTAAAAGAGACCCAGTTTGGGAATATCTAGACTATCAGTCTAAGTTTTTTAAAAGATATTTTAAGCACATCAGTTAACAAACATGGATGTTTAAGCAAATACAAGTATATACAATGCTATCTTATGTTATTGTTTTGGTTAAATAAAACTATTTAAATTGTTATTATTAAGGTAATGATTATTTTTCTCCTTCCAGTAAAGTACAACAGAACAGTTATCCAAATATGAATGATTAACCTATTAAACTGGAGATAGTTCACCTTGCAATACATTCACAATTATCTATCTATGTATTTCTAATGGTATAAAACCACCTAATCAGTGGTTTTAATCTGAAAAGTTATTATCTTAAAAATGAAACCTTCATTTGGTTGTAAATATTAAGATTAAAACAACTCCAGCAAACATGAGTCTTTATGTAGAAAATCATGATTTAAATCGAGCCTTACTGACTAGTGATTTAAATTATGATTTAAAGTTTTTTAAATCAAATCCACCCCGCTAAAAATATAAGAGCATAAACATATGAGAACAAGTCCAAGGACCAATGCTTCAAGGACAAGTCTCTCTCTCTCTCTCTCTCTCTCTCTCTCTCTTCTCTTCTCTTCTCCCCCCGTCCCAGTAGAATCCTTGTTCTGTTTGACCCCCAGATGGGCACACATGTAAACAGGCTATATTGTGCCCTACCTCCCATGAGCTGGGTGTTCAATTTATCAACCTTGGAAGGCTGAGTCAGCTACCTGATCAAATTCAAATAATGAGCCAAGCCTTGACTGTTGTACTGTAGCTTAACCATGGCACCATGAGGTAACTGAATACAGTGGTACCTTGTATAAAGGAATTAATTTGTTCCAAATGAAATTCTGTTAAGCAAATTTTCCTTTATGCAATTTCCCATAGGAATGCATTGAAAACAGAGTAATCCTAATCGTGACCATTTTTATGTTGTACAGATTCGTCCCATAGGCAATTCTTTTCAGCAAATTTCCCCTATCTCCGGAATTTTTTTATATTGTACAGATTTTATGCTATAAAAACTGTTTATTATACGAGGGTCCACTGTACTGTATATTGACAATTCATGGAGTGGGTCACTTCAAAATTTGGGGCACATCCCCTGCCCCAGTCACAACCTGTTTCTCTCTGAATATGAAGTTGCTATTGGATAGTTTTGGGTGGAGAAAGGGGGAAATATGGGGTTATTCTACTTTTTTCTACACCTAGAACACTGATTCCAGCAAAGCTTGGGAAAGTGTTTTTGGTGTTTATTTGACTCCTTCTCCAAAGAAATTCTATACAAAGTATCATTAGTTATATTGGTTGGGAGTTTGTGCAAACGTAGGTCTTCAAGGTCAAAAGATGAAGCGGAAGGAGGTCTAGTTTGCTTGACTCTTTAATAGTGTCCTCTCTTATCCAGTCAGAAAGTTAATATTTATGACTAATAAACAGATGAGTTTTCCCCCAGTGCATCACTGCATTATGTGCATGGCTATGTTTTAAAGAGCACAGTTAACCAGGACTCCGTTGTGTACAATTTTATTGGAATAAGTGGATTGAAAGAATTGGGTATGTTTAGCCTAGAGTAGAGAAGATGGAGGGGCAATATGATAGCACTTTTCAACTATTTGAAGGGCTGTCAGACAGAGAAGGGGCAGGATCCATTCTTGATGAGTGCAGGACATGCAGCAATGGGCTCAAGTTACGAGAACCCAGCTTTTGACTGAATATCAGGAAAAACGTCCTATCCTGTTAGGGCAATATGGCAGTATGGAACCAATTACCTCAATAAGTGGTGAGTGCATTTGAGATAAATTTGGATAACCACCTGGCATATATCCTTTGATTTGTATTCTTGCATTGAGCAGGGGGTTGGATTTGATGGCCTTGTAGACCCCTTCCGGCTTCACTATGATTTTATGAAATGTTCCCTATAACAGAGCATTTACAAATGAGGTTCCTTGGGAACAGTGTCCATCAGATACAATTTATGGTTTAAAGTTGTCTATCCTGGGTTCCAAACCACTTTTATATACTTTTGCTTTTTCTTTGCTTCAAAGGGCCTTTAAAGTACATTGATAGCACACTGGCACAATATCTTGGTTATGCCATCAGTTAGAATGGCTTGAAAAATAATTGACATTTCTGGAAATATTACATTTTGACTGATAGCAAAATAAGGTATGATGGCCAAAATCCTACCAGCTATGCCTGCAAATGTAATAAACGTGGTGTAACTTTTGGAGGTGAGTTGCCACACATTATGAAGTCAGTTTAGACATTACCTGTTATGCACCGAGTTCCAGGACTCCGCGCGTAATAAATTAGGTCTGGATTAACTTCATACCTTTGCAGCAGTTTGCTGCCAAAAGATACACTATTTACATTATGTTGGGGGTAGAATTTTAATCACTGGTTACCATTAATGTCAATTCCATTAATCTTTTATAAGTACAATTAGCAGTAATTTCAGAATGTGGTATGTGCCTCCTGAAAATGGGAATGAGTGACCTCATCAATATCATGCATAGAAAATCCTGGAAAGGGGCATCACAAGTCCCAAAGGACTCAACAGCATATGATTATTAATCTGGCTGGATAGTTCAGCAAATTCGGGATTTAGCTGCAGAGCCAGAGATTGGGAGTTTGACTCCACACTCTGTCTCCCAGGAATGAGCCATCCACTGTGTTCTAAGATAGATGATCCCACATTGGCTGCAGAAGTAGAGAATGGTAGATCACTTCTGATTATGCAACGCCCCGAAAACTTTGGAAAGGGTTGCTGTAAATCAGAACTGATTTGATGGCATACAATTATTATTATTATTATTATTATTATTATTATTATTATTATTATTATTATTAGACACTGGTACATTTCTACATCTAGTTCTCTAGTAGAGATTTTGCTGCCTTTGAATAGTCCAGACTGCGAAAGAAGGGCTCTTTTGCATTACAGACCATTCTGGAATACTGCAGGAATGACACCACCTTGTTTTGGCACAAACAATACAAATTGGGGAGGAGGTTAAGAGAAAATCCAACAATGAGATTAAGATTGTGAAAATAATTAATAACCCTGATTTTCTCCCCTTTGGCATCTCACAGTGTTCTTTGATCTTTTCTGTTGTGAGAATTGAAGTACCTGCCAAAAAGCCAACTGCTGCTGAAGCACCAAAGTCCTGTTTGTTCCACTTGAGAGATGAAAATGTGTGTTTATCTTAATACAACATTTGAACAGCAACATCAAAACAGTAACCAACCAATTAAGCAATGGCAGGTTTTTCATTAAAACAACAAAGAGTCTTGCGGCACCTTGAAAGACTAACAAATTTATTACAACATGAGTTTCATGGTTTATAACCCAAACTATCAGAAACATCAAGTGTTATCCAGAATGTTAGGTACATATAAGATATTTAAATGTTTAATAAAGGAGGCCATCTTAAGTCATGAACAGCCTAACCCTGGCCTTCCCATCCTTGTTCCTGAAAATGGAGGACTAAATCTGCCTCTTCCCATGGTGGTTCTCTACACAGCTGGAAACCCTGAAAAATAAAGACATTTC
Source organism: Phrynocephalus versicolor (assembly GCA_023846285.1). Lineage (NCBI taxonomy): Eukaryota > Metazoa > Chordata > Lepidosauria > Squamata > Agamidae > Phrynocephalus > Phrynocephalus versicolor. The sequence continues at coordinate 206,622 of JAHTLZ010000265.1, read as the reverse complement.
TCAATAATGTATTAGCCTTCCATTTTTTTAATTTAATTTAATTTAATTTAATTTAATTTAATTTAATTTTTGGCATTTCATGGAAAATGAATATGTGCCCAAATGCCACCAGAGTTCTTCACACTCTGTAGACCAGTTAGTTTCTTTCCTGGATCGTCTGCCATGTTATTGATGGTGTGTATGTACACTTACATATGGTGCTGCTGTAGAATACAGGATGTAAGACTCATGTCAGAACACATGGAATATATTTCCACTAGCAAAATGCACTCTCAGGTCAGATTACATCTTCTTTTATTGGTATTTGCCAGGAGCTAATTTAATAAGCATTTTAGAAATTTTCACAGGTTACGGAAATTGGTGCATGGGATTGATTAAGAGACCTGCAACTTTTCTTAAACCACTTCCATATGTTCTGAGGTTGCTCCGTAAGTGTTTCCTCCAGTTCTTAAACTGTAGAATGTGATCAGTACATATACTGGAATGAAATATTTAGAATCCTTCCTTAGATTCATAGTCAATATTTTGTGTACAAAACAAAGAAATCCCGCTCCATTTTTTTTACTTTTATAGGCCATGGTAGGTTTACAACAGGATAACCTGGAAAAGTAGAATTCAGTGTTTAATTTGCATTTACAGGTAAATGGTGATCCTGAATAAAAGTCAGAAGAATGTGCTCAATACACTATCCCTTCTGATGGTCAGAATTAAATAATTTTCCTCATTCACATAAAAAATAATCCTGACAAGTTTTTCAAAGTTTTCTAGGTAAAGAATACTCAAAAGAATACTCATCTTCTAGACCAGGCCTGTCCAACAGGTAGACCGGGGGCTACCAGTAGCCTGCGAAGTGTTCAAAAGTAGCCCACCAACCATCAATAAAAAAGTGAGGGGATAAGTTCTCCACCTCTACTTCTCCCACCCCAAGGACCACCACTGCCCCAGCAAAGCTCTGGGTCTGCCAGCCCACTGTCTCAGCTGAGCAGGGCAGTTCAAGGGCCATGGCACAGTCCCCTGCTCTCCCTACCGGCCAGATGATCGGCGTGCCAGTGTCTCGTGACCAACTGAGTTGTTGGTGCCGAGTGGAGGAAGGGGAGTGGAGGGGACAACGAAGGGCAGGGTCATGGGCGCAGTCACCTCCTTTGCGTGGCAATGTTCCCCTCTTCTCCCCCCCCCCGGAGAATTTCTTCCTCCCACCCTTCCTTCCTCCTCCTCCTCCCACCTCCAGAGCTGCCTCACAGAGACTGTGACCTGCTGCTCCTCCTGCTCCCCTTTGGAGCCATTCCCTCCTCCTTGCGCCACCGTGGCAATGTGATTGTCCCGCTGCTGGCTTGGCCCATCGCACCTGCACAGGAAACATGGCAGAGGTGAGTGAGAGCTATGGGCAGCAGCAGCAGTGGCAACGAAGGGGCTGGAAAGGAGAAGGGGGAAAACAGGAGGAGAAGTAGACACAAGTCAGGCCCTGGGCGGGTTGGGAGGGAAAGTGCACCTTTTAAAAAAAAGTCTTCCAGCGGCCCGGGCAAGCGGAAAGGGCAATCTGCACAAGCATGCACGTGCCTCCCTTGCACCCATCGACACCGGCTCAAGCAGGTGTAAGGGAAGCGTGTGCATGGTCAGCCTTACCATAGGAATGCATTGAAATATGTTCCCTCCAGACAGGATTGATTGATTTTCAATGGGTTCCTATGAGAAACCACTGCTCTACTTACAATTTTTTTTTTAACTTGAGCATATGCTTGGAACAGATAAAATTCCTAAGTAGAGGTTTTAGTGTAGTAGCCCTCAGGTACTTTCATCCGGAAAAAGTAGACCTCAGCCCGTTCAAAGTTGGACAGCCCTATTCTAGAGCAGTGATGGTGAACCTTTTAAAGACCAAGTGCCCCAACTGCAATTCAAAAATGACTAATCATTTGCAAAGTGCCAATACAGCAATTTAACCTGAATACAGGTGGCTGTAAAGGAGCGATGTTGGATGCCCACAGAAAGGGCTCCAAGTGCTTCCTTTGGCACCCGTGCCATAGGTTTGCCAATGGTGTTCTAGAGGCATTGTAGGGCTGTTTAAATTCCCCAAGGCTTCAGAGGCTGCCTCTAATTACAGGAGGCACAGTGGGGAAACTACTTCCCAACCAGTTGCTTCACAGTCAGAGACATAAACTACTCTGCTATCCAGCCAGTTGCATTCATATAAAACTACTGATATTCATCACATTTACATTAGCATGTAGCCAGTGAGGCATAATTGTCATGGTACTGAACAGGAATGGGAGGACATGGTTGTACTTTAGAGTCACGAAATTCAGTGGCTGAAATCTTGTTGCTACATTAAACAAGTGGAAGGAAAATGGTAAATTCACTTGTTTCCAGACAGCAATTGAAGAGTTGCTGTTGTGAATCTCAGGGGATCTGAGAACCCACTGGACAGGCAGGCACTCAGGACTGCCAGCGAGGACTCTTCAAGTGCCAGCTGGAAACGAGTGAATTTTGTTGTTTTTCAGTCATTCAGTTGTGTCTGACTGTTCATGACCCCATGAACCAGAACTTGCCAGGCCTTTCTGTCTTCCACTGCCTCCCGGAGTTTGGTCAAATCCCTATTGGTTGCATCGATGACACTGTCCAACCATCTGATTCTCTGCCATCCTCTTTTCCTTTTGCCTTCAATCTTTCCCAACATCAGGGACTTTTCCAAGGAGTCCTCTCTCCTCATGAGGTGGCCAAAGTACTGGAGCCTTAGCTTCAAAATCTGTCCTTCCAGTGAATATTCGGGGCTGATTTCTTTCAGGATGGATAGGTTTGATCTCCTTGCAGTCCAGGGGACTCTCAAGACTCTCCTCCAGCACCACAGCTCAAAAGCATCAATTCTGCGGCGATCAGCCTTCTTTATAGTCCAGCTCTCACTTCTATACATCACTACTGGAAAAAACATAGCTTTGACTATCCGGACCTTTGTTGGCAAAGTGATGTCACTGCTCTTTAAGATGCTGCCTAGGTTTGCCATTGCTTTCCTCCCAAGAAAAAGGCATCTTTTAATTTTGTTGCTGCAGTTGCCATCTGCAGTGATCAAGGAGCCCAAGAATATAAACTCTGTCATTGCCTCAGTTTCGGCTTGTGATTCATCCAGACCTGCTGTTCGCATTAAATACTCTGCATATAGGCAAGGTGACAGTATACAGCCTTGTTGTATTCCTTTTCCAATTTTAAACCAGTCAGTTGTTCCATATTCTTTTCTGATTGTTGCTGCTTGTCCCACATATAGATTTCTTAGGAGACAGATAAGATGGTCATGCTCTCCCATTTTTAAGAACTTGCCATAGTTTGTTGTTGTCCACACAGTCAAAGGCTTTGGCATAGTCAATGAAGCAGAAGTAATTTTTTTTTAATTTCTGGAACTCTCTGGCTTTCTCCATAATCCAGCACATGTTGGCAATTTGATCTCTAGTTCCTCTGCCCCTTCAAAATCCAGCTTGCACTTCTGGAAGTTTTCTGCCCACATACTGCTGAAGCCTCCCTTGTAGAATTTTGAGCATAACTTTGCTAGCATGTGATATGAGTGCAATTGTGCGATAGTTGGTGTGAATGTTGCACCGTAAATAAATTGGATACAGTACATTGGAAATATATTTTGGAATTTGGAAATAATTCTGGAACTAGAGGCAATGTGTTGTTAATATGTTTATGTACCAAAGTACTAAAAAGCAGCCAGCATGAGAGTGTTCAATAAAGGAATAAAATATCAGGGTTTTTTGTTTTTGTTTTTTGCTATTATTTTAAGCACATTATATTTGTCAATATACTTGACTTAGAGGAAGACCAGTTTACATTGTATTAATGCAGAACACCATGAAATTCCAAAAGGTTCACATACTTCTTTTTTTTTTGCAACTGTATTGTTGCCTACCTCTCTCTCCTGGTGGCGCTGACCCACATCAGGGCCTTCTCACTAGCTAGATGGCCTGCTGTTCCCTCAGAGGTTACCAATGGGAGGTATAAAATATCCATATGGCAGAGAGGGCCTGCCCTTGTGGTGACTGCATAGTCGAATCAAACATGCATGTTATGTTACACTGCTGAATTATTTGTAAAGCTTATTTCTGGGCTGGCCTGAAACAGATCTTACAAAAACTACTTGTCGGCTAAGTACTCAGACTACATTTACTTGAGTGAAATTTCATGCAGTTGCATGCAAGATACGCAAAGATTTATTGGGTAATCATTTCAAGCTTTAGCTTCCCTTTATATCTTTTTCCCCTATAACTGTTATGAGTGTCTGATAAATTTGTAATACATTCACTGTCTTTTGGTGGTGAGGATAATAAACTACTAAATCCATTCTCATTTTTTACAGTTCTTGCAAGTTTTGGCAGGCTCAAAAGTTCACTTGCACATTCAAATTAGGGTATAATTGAGGTCCCCACATGATTCCATATGCATCCATAGATAATTAGCTTAAAAACAAGAAGCAGAGAAAAAAGAATAAGTTGATAATTTTTGCATATAGGCATAAAGACAGTGCTTCCCACAATTTATTTATTTAAAACATTTTCATCCCGCCTTTTTCCTTACAAGGACCAAAGGTGGCTTACATAGTTTGATAGACTCAAATACTAAAAGCAGTAAGTTTGCAAATACTGTTATTTAAAAAGAATGGTAATTAAAATCAATACTAAAAACCTGAGATGGGGATGAATTGAAAAAACAAATCATGTTTTCTGATGAAGTTGTCAAAGTTGTCACAATTCATTGATTTTTATTCATCATAAGTGTAGTTCTCCAACAAATGCAAATTGATTTTAAAAGATTTTTGATTCATTAATTTGTTTGGCTATAAAATGTCCCCACCCCACCCCACCAAAGTACCTAGAGACACCAAAATTGGAGGGAAGAATCCCCCGACTCTCCTCTACAGTTCCTTTAACTTTGGTGAAGATTGAGTTTCTAAAGGACACTTTCCTATGGTGTCCTACTTCGTGTGTTTATAACTCCGCTGGTTGAAACCCAATCTTCACCAAACTTGGAGGGATTGTAAATGAGAGTTGGGGGGGGGAGCATCCCTGCATATTTGGTGTCCTTAAATACCAGAAGACCATATTATGGCATTTAAAGGGGAGGTGAATCATTTTTTTCAATTTATCAATTTGTCACTGGTAATTTGCTGATTTGTCAATTTGTCAGACCTGATGAATCATGATGAATCACTTTTTATTTCTCCCTATATCCACTAAGACACATGTAAAAGCAACAGAGCACAACCATCTAGTTTGAAAAACACCTTCTCAGACAGCCTGTCACTAAGGAAAGCCTCCCTGAAGATAAATATCTTTGCTAGCTTGCAGGAGGATGGTAAAGATGGCACCCAATCTGGCTTCCTGTGGGAATGAGTACCAGAGTTTCGGAGCAGTGACAAAAAAGGACCTCTCCCATGTCCCTTCAAAATGCAACTGTGAACAAGGGTCTGTGAACTTGCTCATGAATGATATGGAATAAGGAATGAGTAGTGAGTGTTTAGGTTTGCCAGTGACACCAAAGTATTTAGGGTATATAATGCGGATGCAGATTTCAAATTTTTTTTTTACTACAAAATCCAGAAATTATTTCTGGAACTCCAACATGCAGGAGACACCTACATTATGCTTACCTGGAGAAAAAATGTCAGCTAGCAAGCTTCATGCCTTGGATAAGGCCATGGATAGGGCAAACATCCAGAAATGTTGGGCCTATCCAAGGTATGAAGCCTGCCAGGGCTTGCAAGATTGGAGTATTTGGAGGACATTTTTTTAATTAGTAAAGATTTTTTAAATTACCAGCCACCAGCAATCCCCAGAGCTTCCCTGTTACTGCCTGAATTGTGCTATAAATATGACAGTAACATATTTCCCAAGCAAAATATAATTTCCTGAGAAACCATTGTTGTGTTGTAGATCTTGATCTTGAAAACCCGAACTTCATTTTGGGATTTTCCTTGAAGACATTGCTGAGCAGACAGACATGACATCACTGAGTACAGAACAAATGAAGAGCTTAGTTGAAACATGCAAGCGCAGATTTATCCAGTACAATGGAGTTCTACTCAGAAATGAATCCTGTTGAATTCAGTCAGCTTTAATCTGGAGTGTGTGTTACAAGATTAAAACCCAAATCAGGACAATTAGATGGATTCATTGCATTTTAGAGACCAACCTAATCTTGGAAGAAAAAGATATTAGAAAGATGCCAGTACTGTACATCTTTGCCAATGTTTGAAGGCCTAGCTTTAACTTTCAAAAAGTAAATTGGATTTCTGGAGTTGGTATACACTTCATGTTTTAGCTCTAGCAGCTGTTGCTACTTTTTGATTTCCATTTAGTGACACATGTCACAAACCCGTAAATTCCCACTTTCCATTTGATTTGTCTCAAAACTACTTGTCAACAGCTTCTAACAATGAAAAGACAGATTTCCATAAACTCTTTATGCACTTAATATTTGTGCAATGACTTGGTTTTCGCCATTTGTATGCTTCAACCATTGTCTGCATAGGCAAAGTACAAAGTACTCTTGAGAGTAAAGTCAGTGGAAACATGTCAAATTAAACACTGCCTTCTTTGCTGCTGTTCTCCCACTTATTTTTAAAAATGCATGCATTCAGACCATTCATGTCGGAACTACTTAGGCTCTGCAGTATCACTGGTAAAACTGGTTTTAAACATTTCTTAACTTTTTGGTGCAATTATTAAAATTGCTTGTTACTCCCCAATGGTGGTTTGGTGGTTTCTAGCACTGCTTAAGTGAGAGCATGCACATCTATGACTTATAGGCACAGTAATCAATTTGTAACAATCATGTACAATCAGAGCTGTCATTGCTATACAGGATGGAGAATGAAGGTTGTAATTCCTGTGCAAATTGGTCCTTTTTGAGCTTGGAAATGTTTCTAGCAATATTTATGCTTACTTGGTAGCAGAACTCGAGAATGTTGGAGGCAACAGCTTCCATATATATTGGATTTCAGATGTGCAGCAAAGATGGCCTTATCTCTATGAAGTCCATTCTTCTTGTATTTTTTATAATAAATATAAATTTATTTAGAAATAGTTGTAGTATATACATGGCATTCATTATAGCATACCATCAGCAAAACAACAAAACATGACATTCAATAGACAGAGTAAAGTGATCTGACTTACAGCAGATAAGCGATCACTCTTGACTTGTGACATATATACATACAACTTTCCACCAATCAGAGTAAACATTACTTTGCCAGGTATTTCATTAGATTATAGTACACCAGCATATCTCAGCTGTACTGAATCAGTAATACATTACATCATTTTATCTCCATGAGTTTATGAATAAGAAATTAGTTATTGTTGTATTACAACAAGCATTGTTCTGAAAAAATTATTTATTTTTCTATTTCTATACCCCCCATCTTCCAATAGAACTCCGAGCAGTTCACAACAATATAATGTAACAATAAAAATAAAAATAAAAATAAAAATAAAAATAAAAATGATATAAAAAGCAGCAAAGATGGCAGCAAGTATGTCTCAACGGGAGGTGAAATCACAATTTTTCAGTTATTCTTTGTAAATGACTTTCCTTTCTTTTTAATAATAATAATAATAATAATAATAATAATAATAATAATAATAATAATAATAATAATAATAATAATAATAATAATAA
>JAHTLZ010000265.1:186147-198947 GCA_023846285.1 Phrynocephalus versicolor | reverse complement strand
AATAATAATAATAATAATAATAATAATAATAATAATAATAATAATAAAACTTATGACCCTTCACTATGCATTACATGCATAGGCAGTAGTAGTCTTCTGCAAATGAAGCAGACAGGTGAAGAAGAGAAACATGCATTGGCAGATTATGTAAAAACAGTACAAAGCCAGCATTATTGGAGGTTAAGAACAGGGAGGTGTTTAAAGTAAAGCAAACAAAGGGTCAATACAGGAAAACAACAATGCAAATATGAGACGATAGCTGGCATGATAAAGCACTGCATGGGCAGTTCCTTGAAAAAATCAACGGAAAAGTAGATGAGGAAAAGATTTGGTTATGGCTCACCAATGGAACACTGAAAAAAGAGACAGAAGCCCTGATTTTTGCAGCTCAAGAACAAGCTATCAGAACAAATGCAGTTAAGTCTAGAATAGAAAAATCAGCTGCCCCCCCCCACATGTTGACTCTGTAAAGAGGCAGATGAAACTATCGACCATGTATTAAACTGTTGCAAGAAAACTGCTCAGACTGATTACAAACAGCGTCATAATGTAGTTGCTCAAATGGTCCACTGGAATTTGTGTCACAACTATCATCTGCCTGTATCAAAGAACTGGTGGGATCATAAGCCTGAAAAAGTAATTGAAAATGAGCATGCAAAATTACTTTGGGACTTCTGAATACAGACAGTCAGGGTTTTGGAGCATAATACCCTGGATATTATGATTGTGGAGAAGAAAAAAATGTGGATCATTGATGTTGGTATACCAGGTGATAGTAGAGTCACTGAGAAACAACTTGAAAAATTACCTGATATCAGGATCTGAAAATTGAAGTTCAGAGAATCTAGCATAAACCGGAACAGGTGGTCCCAGTGGTAATCGGCACGCTGGGTGCGGTGCCTGAAGAGGTAAGCAAGTATTTAGAAGAAATTGGAGTTGACAAAGTCACCATCAGTCAGCTGCAGAAAGCCACCTTGCTGGGATCTGCTCGCATAATTCGTCGATACATCACATAGTCCTAAACGCTTGGGAAACATTCTACTAGTGATTTGTAATACAAAATCCAGCGTTGTCTGCTGTGTGATGATGATGATGACGACGACGACGACGACGATGATGATGATGATGATGATAATGATGATGATGATGATGATGATGATGATGATGATAATAATAATAATAATAATAATAATAATAATAATAATAAATAAAAATTACAAACAGTGCCATAATGTAGTTGCTCAAATGGTCCACTGGAAATAATTAATTAATTAATAATTAATAATCAATTAAAACTTTTTTTTAAAAAATAAGACAAATCTGTAGTAGAACACTTCAGGGTGGAAAAATGCTTTTGAAATATTGAGATTGCCTGGGTAAGGATTTGTGCTGTACTCTCATGGCTTGGGAGATACAGACCATTTTATCCATCATGTCACACTTTTCTCTGTCCAAGGGAGCTGCCACACCAATGGAAGTCTCCAGTGCTAACTAATGTCATGCCCTTTGTTGCTCCAGCACTCATTTAAGTCAATAGAAAGTAGAATTCCATCAAGTCCCACACATTCTGCATTAGGTAGTACAGTCACAACCCCTTCCCCTTGCTTCCTGCCCTGACGTTTGTGGAGAAAATCCCCTGACATTGGGCCTACTCCGTTACATTAAATATGCATGTCTCTTCCATACCCTATGTTGGGGATTGTAGGCCCTACACTGCACCTCTTTCATCTTTCCAGGCTGCATTGCTGCTACTATTTGTCTGTGATAAAATCTTATTCCCTTGCCTGATACAAATGGCCTTCTCATTTTGGATTGGAATGAGTACAGTGCGTATTTCATTAATTATTTGCTAGCACCCCTTGATGTACTTCTGAAGGAGCAATGTCAGCCAAATAATGAGTATTTTCAGTGGGAATAGCATTTCAGGCAGGTTGTAATAATCTTGCTTGATTCATTAAGAGTTTATTTTATTTTATTTATTTATTTATTTATTTATTTATTTATTTATTTGACTTTTATATCGCCCATCTAGACCTAGGGCTACTCTAGGCGGTTGCATCCACTAGTTTGTAACGTGCTGATTTATACTATATAGTAGTAGCACATTCTGCAATAAAATAGCATAGGGACAAAGCTATCATTTGTATTGTTTGTATGTGCACGCACCCTAGTCTGACCCTGCCAGTCTCCTAAGTATGTTATTTCTCGAGGCAGCTTTCTGTTTGGTGTTTAGATAATGTTTTTGTAGGTCAGGATTCAATCCAGAGTTCTGACCGAATACTTGGGGGTAGGGCAATGTTCCAAAATCTTGCCTTGCCAGGAACATCCCCTCTTCTTTTCAGCCCTGCTATGTGGGATTCTTTCGTGACTGGAACAAAACAGTCATGGTGTGTGTGTGGAGGGGGATAAAAAGCCCTATGTGGAGGGGGACATAGTTGAATGCCTTAGAGGATAACTTGCTAGTTAGCTAATCCTGAGCTTCCTCTGTGGTTCTCTGTTCTTTAAGTAGATGGCAGAGAGCTGTATTTTAAAGGGCTTAATTTCAGCTGGTTGTTTTTATAATATAAGGAAAGATCATCTCTTGTAGAAGTTAGCTGGTGCTCAGCAGGCTCAAAGCTCTCCCCCCTCCGCCCCCTGGACTGTCAAGGCAAGATCATTGGCCTCTCATAGGCAAAACTCTTGGATTTTGGAACGTCAATTCATCATTTTGTGTAAATATTACAAAGTAATGATACTAGAAAACTATCCTATGGGGGATTTTCTTTGCTTTCTCCTGCAATTGTGCCTCCCTTAAAAGTCAACAAAGAATCTTTGGTTTTGAAGTTGAACGGCCACCATTTCTGTGAGTCCATGATCTTTAGTATTGAGAAAGAGCTTTTTAAGCAGTAGTTGGTGGCTCCTGCAAGGTTGACAAATGCGGCTTCAGTTATTTTATGTGTTTCAAAACTGTCTTCTGGATGTTGGGTTAGATTTAAGATGTGAGCTGTACAGCTCTTGTCAAATCTAAAGCTAATTAGAAGAGGCTAGATTTAAAGGCTAGATGGTTTAATAATCATTCAAATGTATTGTCAAAGGCTTTCCGAGCTGGGATCTGATAGCTGTTGTGGGTTTTTCGGGCTGTTTGGCCACGTTCTGGAAAGAAAACTTCCAGAACATGGCCAAACAGCATGGAAAAGTCACAACAGCAATCATTCAAATGCTTTGTTTAAGTTGCCTGTATCTTTTGCAGGTTGTTGGCTCTTTGCCTCGTTTCAGTATAATATATTAGAAATTTGCTCATCCAAACATTAATCACAAAACATTAAGCACTTTATTATGGAGTAGACCTACAGAGAATGGCTTAAGTCATTCGGTGTTGGCAGACCGGGCAATTGAGTGTAACAACCACAAAACCTAGTCTTCTTGGTGTTTGTCCCTCTGGAACCAATTGACTCCTGACATCTGCCTGGCCCTCTCATTGGGAATCTTTAAACATGCATTGAAAACTTGGCTTTTCAAGCAAGCTTTCCCCGAGTCCTGATTACATAATTAGAGATGCTCTACATCAGTTGTTCTCAAAGTTTTTTCACTGCAGCACCCTTGTCAGGCTAAAAAAATTCACGGCACTGCTACCCTTAAAACAATCTGAATATTTAGAAAAAGAAGAAAAAACAGTGCAAAAATATAAAGCTCATTTGTCTTTGGTGTGATGAATGTTACTATTTGGATGAATTTTTCATTATTTCCTTTATGTTTATGGGAAGTTTAATTAATTTTACCCTCAAATCACTTGACCAAGTTTTCTCCTGTATCTGTTTTTAAAGTAAGTGTATATTGAGAATGCAGACTTGCAGAGATAAGTTGAAGTAAAACACACAAGTCTTTTCACTGCACCCTTTCCAACAGCATTGTTTTCTGAATATGCCTGCATCCAGAGCTCTTCTTGGCTTCCTTTATGGTATATCTGTTTTAAACTGCTATCTTCACTGATCTCAAGCAGATTTTGAAAAATTTCATCCATAATTCCAGTAAGTTTATGTTTCAGGTTGCAGGAAAACGAGTTTATCATCCAGCTGTACATGTCAACAGAGTCAATGCTGGGGAATTAATCAACTATACTTCTTTCCAAACTTTGCAAGTGGGCAATAACAATTTTGATGAAGTTGGTTTGAAGGTTGATCTCATTTGTTTTGACAAATTATTGCAACCAAGGGAAGTTGGAGATGTCTCTGCTCTCAACACACACTTTAAAAATGTAATTGTTTTCTACAAGGCTTTTATTTTCTCTAATTGTTCTCCTCCTTTCCCTTGAAGAGAAGTGGTGGTTTCATTTAGTTTTTCAAAGATGTCGGAAAGCTATCCCAATTTAAACAGCCAGACAACATCAGTTAATTGTTGGATAAAAGGCTCCTCTGTAAATGTGACCACCAATGCATATTTCGTTCAAATAGACTGGCTAAAATACTTCCCCTTAATAGCCAGCCACCACACTTCTGCGTGCAGCAAGAGGTGGAAGTGATCCATACCCAGATCTTCGGTGATAAGTTTTAAAAGGTGTGCTTGAAGCAGGCGGCTCTTAACATGTTTAATCATCTTCACAGCACCATCCAATATGACTTTTAAATCTTGCATCATCTTTCTAGTTGCCAGTGAATACTGATGGATGACACAGTGGCTGCTGGTGCCATTTCCTGCCACCTGCTTCTTTCTAGGGCCTTTTTACACGACCCCTAAGATCCACTGGTCCCTTAAATTCGGACCAGAGATCTTGGGGGTTTGTTGCTCTTCCTTCCTCCCCACGACTCAGCACTTCCTTGCTTCTGTCTGCGTTAGGGGAGGGAGGGAAAAAAAGCCTTAAAAGGGGACAAAAGAAGAAAGCCTTACCTCCGGTGCCGGTGGAAGTTGCTTCGAACCCCGGTCGGTGCCCCGGTTACTTCCTGGTTCCTCTTAAAGGGGCGGGAGGCAAAACAACAACAACAAAAAGAAGCGAGGAGAGCCCAGCAGATCCGCATAAAGGACTTGTCACCTTCTGAGAGCAGGTACTTGAAAGGTGCGCTGGGTCGCGCTTAGGTGGGCGGGATCGCACTTAATTTTCTGTTAGCTCCGGAGCTGGTGGGGAAACATTTTTAAGGTCTGGAGCTTGCAGCCCTTTGCTGCGGAGCTTAGGGGTCGTGTATAAACGCCCCTAGACACGTGTCCTTCCACTTTTCCAACCATTGCAGCCGCTCCATTGCTACAAATATCCACTTGCTCCCTTCCAAATCATTTTTCTGTACACATTTGTCAATAGCTTTGAAAATTTTGTTGCCAGTGGTGGAAGTTTCAGGCACTTCACTCATCAAAAGTTCCTCTATTTGCATTTTGAATGCATACCTCACAAACACAAGAACAGCAAGTCTCGCAAAGTTGGTACTTTCATCAAGCTGTAAACTAAAAAATTCGCAAGTGTTCAACCTTCTTATAAGCTTGTTCTTCACAGACTGAAATTGTGTAAATGCGCTTGCTTATAGTGCTATTTGACAGCTGCACAGTATCAATCTTCTTGGCCGTGTCTGGACCTAACCTGCAACATAACATCCTTCATGCAAGGTTTAATCAGTGTCTCAGCAATAGTATGGAGCTTTCCAGCTTTTGCAATATGTCAACTGACAATAAATGAAGCTTCAGTTGTGTTTTCATTTTCATTTTCAGAAATTGTCTCCATCATGGATGACCTTGTCTGAAGAGATAAAATGTGGCGTTTGAAGATTTCTTTACCTTTATGTACTAAATCAGAATGATTGCATTCCATATGTCTTTTAATTTGGATGGAACCAAACAGCCATTAGCAACAATTTTATGACAGTTAATGCATTACCCTTCCAGTGCCTGTTCGTTCCCTACTGGAACAAAGCCAAACAATGTGAGGTAGCTAGGATCATAATTTCTTATTTTTCCTCGGATTTCCTTTTGGTTGTGAGTTTCTTTTTCGTTAACTGAGACAGACAAACTTGGATAGCTTAGGCTCACAGATGTCTGCTGGGATATTTCGTCTCTGACAATGCTGGTTGTCATTGAACCAGTCACTTCAGAAGCTTCAATGAGTTCATCACCTTTCCGTTTTAAAGACCCAGTCTTAGTCAATTGTCCATAATTCTGTAATAAAGTAGGGACTCTAATAAATAAAAAAATTCATTCCATTGCAGGCCCCTGCCAAAACAGTATCATGGTTGTGTGGCTGATTTCGATTACATCTGCTGAGTTACTACATGTGATGCATTGCAAATTCATCTATCTTGGAACTTAAAATCTAACCTCTCATCAAAACATTTTTAATTTTATAGAACTATGATGAAAATATAAGCACCTACACAGTCTCTAGCTATACAGTAAACATTATATGCACGAAATAATTGGTCTCTTAAAATAAATGAATACAAATTTATCATCAGATCCACTGGAATCTTTGTTTTGCAATGACAACAACCCAGTACCTCTCAAAGCCAATGACGCACAACCACAAAAATGGCCAACGAGTGGCAGAAATAGCATAGACAGGGAGATAATGGTGTTGCCATGTTATAAAAATGGATTCTACTGCTAAGTTCAAATCTTAGTGAAAATTAAATATTATTGTCGCGGCACCCCAGGCATACGCTTGCACCCAGTCTGAGAACTGCTGTTCTACATCACCAGGTTTAATCCGCCTCTGTCTCCTAATTATTCCCACCCCTTAGTTTGTTATGTAGTATCTTGTGATTACGTAGTCCATTATTTATTTATTGTTATAGTTACTTCATTATGTTATTTCATGTTGTTGTTACATTGTTCTATTTGTTACCATTTTATTTATGTTATATTTGTCATATCTTTTATTGTGCTGTACATAGATAGCACCAGCTCATTGCTTATCCACTCCCATTTATTGATGGTATGTTAAGGCAAGTGGCACCATCAGTACTAATATCCTAACGGTTATAGATAACATGCATGGTTATAGGTATGTTCAATTGAGAGCCCTTAGTACTATCAGTTAATTAGTCAGGGAGTTTTTTTTGGTCATTAATGTATGCATGTTTGCATGCATGAACACATGCACATGTTTGTACACAAGTGCTAGGAAGATAAATGATGACAGCATTGTGTGAATCCTGGATAAAATTCTGTAAATGAAACAGAGCCAAAGTCTCATTTTGAAATTGAATCTGGATTATTTTGCACTGCTATGGCAACTTTTTTTAGCTGTCATAATGCATAACATTACATTCAATCTAAGTGTTCTGGGGAAGGAGAAAAATGAATTTATAGAACAGTGAGTATTTGGGAAATACATTTTTAAACACTGTGGCTTACTCATCCGCACTGCAAATTGCCTATTTATTTCACCATCCCTCATAGCTGACATCCATTAAAATAAAGACTTTAAATTGTTAACAATTTTCTTTCCATTGTGCTAAATGTGATCAGTTACTTCAGAATGTACTCACACGATTTATGTTCTGGCTACTTCATGACATGAAGAAGAGCTGTCTACCTCTCTTTGTCCTTAACATCTATCTTGACTCTAGCCTAAGAAGTTTGTACTTTGATTCTGAACTGATCTCTGGGCCTCAAATGATACTTTAGAAAAGTTGTGATGTGTCACAACTTAAGATAAGCAAGGACGAAAATGGCAATAATGCTTCCAGCTTGGCTTTCTTTGGCCTGTCCATCACAGACTGTACAGGAAGCCATGAGATTTTCAGGCATCTAGCGATTCTCTGCTTGCCATCATCTCTAATAATCAGGCAGCAAAATATTTGCTTATGAATGCCTACATTGACTTTTTATTCAATAGACTTCCATTTCTTCACTCTCTGCCAGAGGCAATTTTTCAGAAAACTTCCCTTGAGGACAGAGTGAACTCTTGCAGCTTCTACAACAGTGAAAAATAATAGCAACAGAATCAAAGCCGTTTCCCGAAGTATATAAACACAACCCTATTACTCAGTTGGACTTTTTTTAAAAAACAACAACACTGTTGTCTAACTCTAATAATGACGAAGCAGTTGCTTGAAAGGCCCTTTGCAGAAGGAATGGCTGACTCGGCAAGTTTTTTTAGTCTGCCACGCGTCTTCCTTAGATCATTTTACTTCACTCAGAGGTGGCGCCAAATAATGATGCCTTTTGGAGGGGTGCCAACACTCAAGCACACTTGCAGTAGCAAAAGAACATAGCTATTCATGTGAAGCCTACTGATCTAATCTGTCCTCACACAGAGGATGAAAAAGTTAATTTTTCCGACAGTGATCCCCCTGAATCTCCCTACTTTAGGGATTTTGGGAGTTGTAATCCAAGAAATAACTATTTCAAGGTAGATCCCCCTCCCGTCATATGGTCCAGTGTCAGGTTTTTCTTCCTGCCATCTGTGCAGTTCATTACACCTGCATGAAATACAGCTATATTAGCACACGGTGAGTAGATTAAGCAAGGTTTAAGCTATACTCCCTCATCTTCATCTTGCTCATGCTACTTTTCAGATAGATCCCCACTTAAATTTAGTCTTGCACGGAGATGTGAAAAACTGTGAATGTCATCAAATGAAGCATGGAATACTGTTTCCTCCTAAGTTGTGGTCCATCAGAATCACATCTCTGTGAAGTCTCTTGTCTCTCCACTTGCTCTTTGGCTTTACCGGCATCTCTTTGCTCTGCTTCCCTTTGCCTAAGTCCCTCAGCATTTTAGTCTTGCAGTTTTAGATATTTCTATTTTATTCTCCTGTTCACCAAAAGATATAAATTGTGTTTCTTGCTTATATGAGCTCCTTTCTTTTTATTTGCAACATTTTGGCTTCTAGTGTCTCTCCCCCCCCCCCACCCAGTATTGTTTCAGGACTAGGAGAAGCAGGTATTTATGTTTCAAGGGTCACTGAATGGGTCTGATCCGGTTCAAGAGCTTAGGTTGCATAGATCTTCCGCTGTCCTGTTTCGACATGTGCCAAGTGAATGGGTGGCTTGTGTGCTAAATAGAGAAAGTGTTTCATCCCCAAATTGAAAGGAATGGTGCCCCCTGTTGTCTCAAGCATTAGTCTTTCAAGCCTTTCAGCATGGCCAGCCTCAAAGTCTTTAACCATCACTTCATAGCCTGCATCCTTTATGCTTCCATCCTCTGTACTGTGGAGGAGGAGGAGGAGGAGGAGGAGCAAGAAGAAGAAGAAGAAGAAGTAGTAGTAGAAGAAGAAGAAGAAGAAGAAGATACAATACAGTACAAAAAACATAACACAATCTCTGAAAGCTCTGCTGAGGAAGGTCTCCTAGGTACCAGATGAAGTCTCAGGGATTATTACACTTTTCTGGGTCTCGAGGTTGGTAGAAAATCTCAGGGTGAGCAAAGGTGGAGTCAAAAAAACTCAATGCCTGAATCCACTCAGAGGCAATTTATAGACTAGGGCATGGAATTTTCGCAGGATTTTCACAGAGGCCAAAAGCCACTTTTACGTCCACCATTTCTCTGCTCGAACTTCAGCACATTTTTCACTCTACGCAGCCTCTGAAAAAAGGTCATCCCCCCCTCCCACCAGCTCTAGATTACCAAGTCAGCTGTTCAGATGGGTTTCACTTAGATTTGAGTCCAGATTTACCTTTTTCCTCGCTTCCACAATTGGCTAGTTCCAATCGACTTCTTATCTTCCTTTCCATGTTTTCTTAATTCTCTGTAAAAATTGGGGCCATGCAGGCTTCTCTGGGTATTGGTATTCAGAACTGAAAATAATGGAAGAAGCAGGTTTGACAGGGGAGGGGGCTGGACCATATGCAGCTTTCTTGATTAAAACCAGCACTTTGAATTGGGGTCAGAAACATATTGGAAGCCAGTGCACCCAAGCCAGAATACATATTATCTCTTTAATTAATCGGACAATCTGCATTAGCTGCCTGGTTTGAATGGAACTGCACAGGCCTAAATACAGTGATCTACAAACCTTACTGGAGGCAACCATAGCACAGACTATAACACGTGACTATGCATGTCTAGAAGCAGGGCTACATGCTAAAACTGGCAGAAGACACTCTCTCCTTCCGCTGATGGTACCTCAGTGGGATAACCTGTACGTATCCCTGTGCAGCAGTCCCAGGATAAATCGGGGCCTTGTGGCTGCATTTCTCTTGCTCTTTTTCTTTACTTTCCTTTTAAATCCCCCAATGCCCTATCTTGGTTGTCTTTTAGTTAATCTTTTATTCAGTGAGAGCACTGAAGAACAGTGTGAGGCAATATTGCTCTACAAACTGCTGCAAGCAGGAATGACACAACACTTTATGTGCCTGTATAAAAGTTCAAAGGGAGTATCTGTTGCAGAAATGAGACCAGATGTCCTTGAAGGAGGAGAGGGTTTTCCCCCACAAGAATGGAATCTTGGGTGACACTTCATTTTTTGGTGTGAATCATACTTTTTTTATTATGCTACCTGTACTATCATCCACACCAGCTCCCTCCCCACTGAGTGTGGCATCAATTATAAGTTCAGATTACTAAAGGAATTATGCTACAGTCTGCTGCCATGTGCACACTCATTTACTTGTCTAACTGCTTATTTGTGTGTGTGTGTGTGTGTGCGCGCGCGCGCGCGCGTGTGCTGTTAATTCACTTCTGTGGTCAGTGACCATGTTAGTCAAAAGAATACCAGAGAAAAATACCAGAGAAGATTGTGAAGAGCTCCAGAAGGATCTCTCCAAACTTGGGGAGTGGGCTGAGAAATGGCAAATGCGTTTTAATGTAACCAAATGTAAAGTAATGCATATTGGGGCAAAAAACCCAAACTTCGTCTATCAACTCATGGGCTCTGAGTTATCCGTGACGGATCAGGAAAGAGATCTTGGTGTGTTGGTGGACAGCTCCATGAAGGTGTCTCCCCAATGTGTGGCAGCGGTGAAGAAGGCCAATTCCATGCTAGGGATTATCAAAAAGGGGATTGAAAATAAAACAGCCAACATTATAATGCCATTATACAAAACAATAGTAAGGCCCCACCTGGAGTATTGTGTACAATTCTGGTCACCGCATCTCAAGAAAGACATAGTGGAACTGGAAAAGGTGCAGAAGAGAGCGACTAAAATGATTACCGGGCTGGAGCACCTCTCTTATGAAGAAAGGCTAAAACATTTGGGCCTCTTTAGTCTGGAAAAAAGGCGCTTGAGGGGGGATATGATTGAGACGTACAAAATAATGCAGGGTATGAGTAAAGTGGATAGAGGGAAGCTCTTCTCTCTCTCCCAAAATACCAGAACTAGGGGACATACACTCAAATTGAGGGCTGGGAGAGTAAGAACAGACAAAAGAAAATATTTTTTCACCCAGCGCGTTGTAAGTCTATGGAACTCCCTGCCACAGGATGTGGTGATGGCATCTGGCCTGGATGCCTTCAAAAGGGGATTGGACAGATTCCTGGAGGAAAAGTCCATCACAGGTTACAAACCATGATGGAGATGTGGAGTCTCCAGGCTTTAAACCGGGTTACTTCAAGGGCCAGATGCAGGGGAGTGGTATCAGGAGACAGATATCTAGTCTCATGCACTCCCAAACGCACCTGGTGGGGCCGCTGTGAGATACAGGAAGCTGGACTAGATGGGCCTTTGGCCTGATCCAGCATGGCTCTTCTTATGTTCTAATGCTTTCCAAAGCATCCCACAACTGTTGTAATAATAACATCTGGCATGCCTTGACATGTAAACATTGATGACAGGATGGAATAACAGTATTAACATTTTATCAAACATTTGATAAGTGTTGTTATTCCCGTGAGGCAAGATGCATGCTAAATCCTGTAAAATACAGAAGCTGGCTGAACATGTGGTGAGGTACCATGTGGTGAAACTGCAACTGTAGCGCTCTCATCCTGCTTTGTCTCTGATAGTAACACTTATCTTTTGAGCAACATCTCCTCAGGAAGCAGCACTGAGTAATTGGCTCCCCTTAGCTGTTTTTACCTCATGGTCTTTTGCTATAAACCTGACTGCAGATGCAGTTGTTAGGCAGCTACCATGATTTGGGCAGGGCTAAGTTCATATTTCTGGATGTTCGGACCTGCCGGTCAGACTAGGAAATAGAGGCATGCAGATTTATGCTTTAGGACCAGAGCTCCTCGAATTCCCAGAGTTGTGGGAGCTGGAGTCCATAAATACAAATTTGGACATCCCTAGCAGGAGATTACATGCTCTTCTAGTGGGGCTACTACTGGGATCTATGTCCTCACAGCCTGGGGAATTGGATGAACCCAAAATACTAATTAGGTGTCCCTGAGTGATACAAAGCCTCCTCCGCTTCCCTAATTTTTGTCACTTTGCCACTGAGTCAGAGTGTCATGAAAGAGAGACCACTGTATTGGCTGGAAGGAAATCACTTGTCCTCTGCCCTCTCACACACCAGGACACATCGGTGGGGCCACTTTTTATATACATTTAACTTACCTACTTTCCTGTTGAACCCAAGTTAACCTTTGGTTGTAACACTGGTTGCATCCCTAAGCTCTAAAGAGAACCAAGAAGCAGGGCTGCTCTTACCATCAAGCAGGGATCTGATTCTGAGTATTCTGATGGATAGCAAGTTCACTGTTCTCCAATTTCTTCTTTAGTATTTTACGGCTTAGGAGGGGAAGTGGTGTTGATGGATTTTCTCTCTCCTGTGGCAGGATAACATTGCATCTTCTAATTCCCTGTTCTTAACTTGAATATGTTTTGAATGTTCTGGGCTATATACTTGTCCCTCGTTATTGTAAGCTACCTTGGGTCCTTTTCCAAGGAGAAAGGTGGAGTAAAAATATTCTAGATAGATAGATAGATAGATAGATAGATAGATAGATAGATAGATAG